>OENT01000657.1:63128-87912 GCA_900239685.1 Rotaria macrura
TTAGATTTTCTTTATTTAAATGTGACAATGGACGTTGTAGTGGATGTAATATGCTTTCACACAAAAGACCAATCAGTATATGTATCTTTGTATGTTATAACAAAAGTAGAGACAAAATAACACGTCGAAATATGTTTGTTCATAATATCTACATTGAAAAGTTTTGTAAAGCACGCTAAATATTAAAAGAATTGTAGACAAAAACCAATGTGCACACATGTGAAAGGTGAATTCTTTCTTGTAACGCCTTGAAAAGTTTCCGACAGATGTCAATCATCGACTTCTATGACAAACATTAACTTTTAGCAGTTCAAGCAATATTTTTATTAGAAGACTGCATGGCATAAGATTTATCTTGATCGACTAATATGTGCTATACATTTATGTTTTTCTACTTTGTGATAGTCCTATAATAGTGTCCATATAAATTTGTTTTTGCAAATTTTCATCAGAAAAGAGTAAACCGAAGATCTCTCGTTATCAAGAGATGTTTCAAAATTGCTGAAACCAGAGGTGGGTTGACAATCGAGGAGACTTATTTGAAGATTTTCGTTAAAACACACCGGAGTCTATGTGAAAAGATGGTGAAATTGTTTGATCTTTGGTAAGCAAAAAAGTACATAAAAGTCATGAAATCCGTTGAAAAAAAAAAGGAAAATTTCTCAAGAGCGAAAGGTCATTTCTGTCCAGAGCTCATTCAGTTCAAGCATTTTTGAATTTGGACCCGTTCGGCTATTCTTTTATGAGTGAAGCCTACAAGATTCAAGCTTGATTGACAGAGAAATTTCGTACGTGGATCTAATGGAGTCCAGGTCCACTTTAAGACCTCTGTCCATGGCGATTTTACTGCCGCTCGACACATTCCTGACCACAAAAAATGTTGATCCTCCTCGTTCGAAAAATTCTGACTACATATCTGACTTCAGTCAAAGTTACTGTAAGTATTTTAGAAAATCTTTTTGCATCGCTATTAGAAACGGATGAATGTGAGAAAACAGACAGCGTTCACGTTGACTCTGAAGTCATTTCTCACAATCAATACTTATTCAGAAGTGTTATTCGTACTGAGAAGAAGGGAGCAAGAATTAAACATCATTCAACATGCGTTTACTATTCGATACAGAGGTGATGAGTGAAAATTCCATTTCTATACGTGTTTATCAATCAGTATCTCTTTATTTTAATACATTCATAACCTTCTATTCTAAATGAAAAACGGGTCAACGTTAACGACAGTATTAGAATTATAATTCGACGTTTTTAACTTAACTTTATAATGAACGAAACATTTTTTGTCGCCATGGTCCTTGACTGATGATGTTTTCTGACTAACTAATTGATCTTCGCACGCTAGACTATATACATTCATATAAATAATTCAACAATATTGTATCTGACAGCATGAAACGCATTATACATGTCATATTCGATGGCTCGTTTGCCATGTTACTATGATGTGCTCTATCAAATTGAGCGAGCAAATGAAATACACTGGCATTAGTCACAACCATGGCAATTTATTTTATAATCATCGAGTCTTCCAAAAGCACTCTCAGCCATTTGTTAGAATGATAGGATAATGTGGAAGTAATTAAAACTATTGAGTCAATTATTCGGTAGAGGAAAATTTCGTCTACAAAGTTCATAAATTTTTGAATGTCCTAATTCGTTTACTCGGATAATCCAAATTTGGTTAAAAATATGTTTTTAGCATTCTATTGATAACTTTAGTTGAATGCATCGTATTCAAGCAATTTTTTATTCTTCCCGGACGAACAAGTATTTTCGACGTCCTCTGATATAAAAGTCATTACGATAAAACAATTGATGAAACAGTAAAGATGCGTATGGCACCAGTGAGCACATCTGGTAATTCGATTTCGTAAATGTTACTCATGCTATTGAAATCATGTAAAATACATGTGTGGATCAAGCCTATCTTCACTCTAACGTGTATATCAACCTATACTATGAATTTGATTTTAGCAGAATTTATAGAGTGAAAAATATCATTAGTATGGATTCTCAAATGTTGGATTTATTGAATTATTTTGTTATTTATCTAATTTCGTATATAATTATTTTATTAAGTGTAATAAACAAGCAACAGCTGGAGTACTTTTAAAAATTATCGTGTCAATATTTTTTAACAATGTATTTCAATGCTACCTCAACATCGGGGAGGTGATCCTCTTATTCAATTGTGATCGATGATTTACGATGAACGGCGTTTTTTAATTTCGAATAAATATTGCATGGTCAGCTAGTATTCATCTGTCCTTGTAGATTTTTTTACTATTTATCTAGACAAGATTCAGTGAAAAAGAACCAAATTTGAGACAGTATCTCTTATCTAATATTACCAATATCCTTAAATCCGATATTTACTTAGGTGAAGAGTATTAAAACATTGATATCATTCAAAGAAATTGTGCCGTGCCTATTTTATGTAAGCATGTAGCTCTCAAATATTGCTTTCGAATATTGTAAGAATGAGGAGAATATCCTATTCCGTTGTGTTAGCATCGACAAATTTATCTTTCATCTATTGATGTGAGCCTTCATAATGATTAAGATCTAGTAGTTTTGAGTTCACCCTTCCTAACATTTAGATATATTCATTATTATCACTTGAACTTCTAAAAAACATTTTTTCCAAAAAAAAGAAACTGAGTACAATAGTTCATCGATTTTTAATTATAGGATCTAATATTCGTCACCGGCTTCTTGTTCAATCTATGTAACGATAAATTTTCACACTAAAAACGAATATTTCAATGATTCAATAACTTACTTCAACGGTATCAGTGCCAACTTCTTCATAATCTTTTTCAAGTGCTGCTAAATCTTCTCGAGCTTCACTAAATTCACCTTCTTCCATGCCTTCACCAACATACCAATGAACAAAGGCTCGTTTTGCGTACATCATATCGAACTTATGATCAAGCCTAGCCCATGCCTCTATTAACAGATAACAAAAAACAACATTAAAATCAGTCAAAACATAATACGTTATTGATTCTAATGCATTACCAGCAATGGCTGTCGTATTCGATAGCATGCATACAGCTCTTTGAACTTTAGCAAGATCTCCACCGGGAACAACCGATGGTGGCTGATAATTAATGCCAACTTTGAAACCTGTCGGACACCAGTCAACAAATTGAATCGTTCGTTTTGTCTTGATAACTGCTATAGAAGCGCTAACATCTTTCGGAACTACATCACCACGAAAGAGCATGCAACAAGCCATATATTTTCCTATAATAAAAAAAGGAAATAGTGTATTCATATATTTAGTTTTAGTCTACCGTGTCGTGTATCACATTTCACCATTTGATTAGCAGGTTCGAATACGGCATTTGTAAGTTCCGAAACTGATAATAATTCGTGATAAGCTCTTTCAGCTATGAAATTTATCGAAAAAAGTAATCATAAACGAAAAACAAAAGTAGGATTTTTACTCAATACCTACCACTAATAATGGGTGCATAAGCGGCTAGGGGAAAATGAATTCTTGGGTATGGAACAAGATTAACTTGAAATTCAGATAGATCAACATTCAATGCACCATCGAATCGTAATGAAGCTGTTATTGATGATACGATTTGTGCTAGTAATCGATTCAGATTAGTATATGTTGGTCGTTCGATATTCAAATTGCGTCGACATATATCGAATAAAGCTTCGTTATCAACTAAAAATGCACAGTCTGTATGTTCAAGTGTCGTATGAGTCGTAAGAATAGAATTATAAGGCTCGACAACAGCGGTTGATATTTGCGGAGCAGGATATATTGCAAATTCAAGTTTCGACTTTTTTCCATAATCAACACTTAGACGCTCCATCAGAAGAGATGTGAAACCAGATCCAGTACCTCCTAATTTTTGAAACAAAGTTCATTCTATAATAAGTAATTTTATCTAATAAATTTTACCTCCAAATGAATGAAAGACTAGAAATCCTTGTAAACCTGTACATTGATCTGCTACTTTACGAACACGGTCAAGAACTAAATCAACTATTTCTTTACCAACTGTATAATGTCCACGTGCGTAATTATTAGCTAAATATCAATGATAACAATAAGATATATGTATATAATTCGATATTAGATTTTCCATTGAATACCTGCATCTTCTTTTCCAGTTATTAATTGTTCAGGATGAAATAATTGCCGATAAGTACCTGTTCGAATTTCGTCTAAATATATTAAACTATTTCAACTAAACTGTAAGTTTTTATTCGATGAAATTTACCGACTACTGTTGGTTCTAGATCAACCATAAGTGCCCTTGGTACATGTTTACCAGCACCTGTTTCATAGAAAAAAGTACTGAATGAGTCATTACCACCACCAACACTTAGATCTTTAGATGCTAATCCATCAGGTTGAATACCATGTTCTAAACAAAATAACTCCCAACAGGCATTTCCCATTTGAACGCCGGCTTGGCCGATATGAATTGAAATACATTCACGCATTATATCTTGTTTTTCTTCTTTTCACGCACAAACTACTAGCTTCTATCGTTGTCTCTATCTTATATATATATATAAATATATATAAAGAGAGACAGAGAATAAGAGCGACAGAGAAAGAGAGAGCAAGAGAGAGAGAGGCAGGAGCGTCACACGAAAAAAATAGTTTTTATGACTCATTGAAATGAAAAGAAAAGCCAAGAACAGAATAGAAAAAAAATCTTGCCTAAAATCGAATCTTGTTGCAAGTTAGTTAATTTCATTTTGCAAGTCAATGTGAGTCAGTATCGAGATGTGATGAATCATTCTTTGAAATCTTTGTAGATGATTCACGAGAGAATAGATCTAGTTCATCATGTTACAACTGTTGTTTCAGAAATTCCTTGCGATTTAAAAATCAAATTCTTTTCGTCTCAATGTGTCATCAGTATTAAAGAATCATCAGTTAAATAAATTGAGTCATGAATATGGCACAATAATTTCGAGAAAAAAAACGTATCAGTACAAAAAATTCGATTATGAAAAACCTATTCGAGATATAGCAAAAAAGGCTAGGATTACAACGAACATGCGTAAGTAACCATTCAACCATGATCACTTGATCGTTTTTAATCATTTGAATCTTTCTTATATATGTAAGCATGACTATTATCTGTTCAATATTTAGCACTTCCTTCATTTTCGATTCGTAATCATACAAAATTTTCATTCAATATATTCTCAATGAATCAAAAAAACGAATCAATACTTCCTGTAATAGTTAGACTTTGGTTAGTCATCAATTTTTCGTAATTTCAATTCGTTGTATTAATATAGAAGCAGTCATCGTGACCAAAGATGTCTTGAAATATGCCAGAGACAATGTTGACTCATACAAGAACATTTTCTGTTGTAAATTCTTTTTTGAAAAACATTTCGCATGAAGAGGTTCAGTGATTGCTTAACGCTTCGTTGAAATCTACCGGTGTAACAATGAATGAGTCATTATCAAAATTGATTTTTCGATTTGACTTTGATGATATTTACAGGTGTCTGGTTTTCGTTCGATGATTTGAGTAGTTTAGACGTACACATGTCGCTCTAGCTTACCATAGACAAGTATTTTATGTGAACATTAAGAATATATTTCGAAACATTGTAACAAACGACCTTTGTTCGATGATCATCAAATAATTGCTTGTCATCTAGAGATCATTTTATTTATCTTGAAATGAAATTCAAAGCTCTTAATTTCATCAAAAAATATGCTTAGTATCTCATACAACAAATTTATCTACAAATTTATCTTGAGTTGTCGAGAACCCTTTCTATTAGTAAGTCCTATTCGAAATTTTTCTAACCATGTTAGGGATAACTATAATAAACATTCATCACATCTTTTTAATTGTTGACGTTCAACCAATTACATTCCATGCTTTGTGTTTAATATTGACTCACGTAGAAATGTCAGTTAACGAGTTGGAACAGATTAAGGTCAAATTTTATCGCAGCACAAGAAAATATCTCCTCTGTCTATTTGTGGTATATCACTTGGTTTATTTATTTTTTTTCACTTTAATCTCCGTTTGTTACAGTAGTAAAAAGAAATCGGAGACGATGTTGATTAAAAATGAATCGATTAACGCATTGAATCAACTTGAAATGAAGTAAATTTCAATATGATCAACGTACTATTTCATATATGGTGTATCACGTTGGCATAAATAGAAGTAGAATTATGCGGTAAACATTCTTGAGATACAGTTATAGGCGAACATGTTGTTCAGTAGCATGCCTTTCTGACAGTAACCGGTTCTACAAACACTGTAGGCACGTTTCGGCCTCTGAAGCATATTAATCTCTTGTGACAACCAATCATTATTGATTCAAATGCAAAAGAATTTTTCTCGAGTTTTAGTACAAACACACTGGTCGGAAATTGGAGTATTAAAAAAATGTGTACAATTTATTTATTCTTTTGTGTCTTATCAATAGTAGATGTTTTAATAATTTTCGATTCATTCACATTTATTCGATTTTTTTCCACCGAATTTATGAATATCAAAAGCAAACTTGTGATAATGTCAAACATAAGTTCATGCAACAATCCTTAGATGAATGTGATTGAACCTCAGATGAAAAAACTTTGATGCAAATAAATTGAATACACATCGACGAGACATGATTCTAATCCTCGAAAAAATGTACTTGGTGATATCAAATTTTATATAATCTACACCTTACCATCCATCCTTAATGCAGGTTATATGATAAAGTAGACCGACAAGGAATGAAGTATGATCATTTAACATAGGACAAAATAACTCCATAACTATGCTTTTTACGGTTTATGAACACAACCAATTGATTGAAACTGTCATCACACAAATCAATATTGATTGCTATATGCACTTATGTGGCCAAGCCACTCATTTCATATCCGATACAGTAAAGGATAACTATTATCTTCGTGGGACAAAAACATGAATCGTGTTGATATCGATTGTTACCGGTTTGAAATCAATGTCGAATAAGATACGTATGTGGTTGTATAGTACATACTTTAGTTATCTTTAATATTTTCAATTGATTTAGCACAATGGAATGAATTTTCATAAGTTGTTGCTTTTTGAAATAACTATCAAAGCGAAACATATCGAGTCTTCTCGAGTTTGGTGTGCAAGTAGAATCCAACGACGGTAGGGATGACTCAATATTCTCATAATTGAACACTATCGATTCTATGGTACAAAGTTCTTTGATTTTAAATAAACAAAGATATATGATTTTGATTGTAACAAGACATGATTGATGGCATGTGATATCTATGCGAAAAAAATCGATCAGTAAAATCTCTACTAAAAACCACGTGATTAGAGTATGTTGAAAAATATTTCTAATCCAATGAACTCTTCATATCTTTTCATTCGTAAAAGACTTCGTAAGTTATTGTACATCAGGTGATGATAGGATGGGACGCAGTCGTTACTTTTTTTTGCTAGTATCTTTTCTTCAACGGATTTCTTAATTTATAAAACTAGTGGCGTCGTGTCAGAGAAAACAATCTGTAGTATTTAATACAATAAACTAATTAATAAAATTTACTAAAAAATTTTCTATAAAGTTACCGATAATAAAATCATTTCAATAGAAAAATCGAACAAGTTATTCTCTCCTTTTTATCAACAAACACACATTATTCATATATACTAGTCAGCCGATGAGTCATAGACGATCTTTTTTCTTGTGTTCAAGTTCAAAACTGATGGAGCATGTTGTTATATGTGACCTATCGATTTAGGTCATATACGAGTATACACACATCTTGCATGTTTGACTGTCTGCTCGGTGAAACCGAACAAGAAAAGAAACGAAAACTATAAATATTTAATAATTCTCTCGTCTGAGAATAAGACGAATACATCACCCGTCTTTGAATCTCCCAATTTCACCAATGTTGTACGAAATAAGAACTCAACCATTAGTCCTCATGGTTATACTACTAGCGATGAGCATTCTGAACGGCAATAGATCCAAACCATTAAATAACAAAGCAGAACAATTAGTATACTCGATACGCAACAAGTTACTAGCTAGCGATTTGGATTCTTCTGGTGGTAAACAGCGATGGGGAAAACATTTCGAAAAATTGATTGACTCAGTGAATCGTCAACAAGAGTATCAGACAAGCGTCAAAAATATGATTCAAAGTAAGTACAGGGAACAAATGTCGACACTGTGGCAGTTTATATTGAACGTATTCAGGGGCTTGTCATGATTAGTAAGCGAAGGAAATTTTGATGTAGGAACAAACAGCTAGTATATCGTCTAGAGAAAATTCATTTTGCTTCTTTGTTTAGAGCCATTTGCGCAAAAAAACTATGAATCACGCACATCAAGTATCAGATATGGATCTTACACTACTGGCATTAGTATACGCGCTTCGTCTAACAACAGCCAAAGCAATAGTAGAGAAAGTCGAACATTAATCTCTGCGGTATGATTTCATAACAGGTATACTGGGAAGATCATTTCTGGTTCAATACGCAGATTATAGAATCGATCTCGTCCTTCAAAGAATCGAGATATAAAACCGATGAATGTTTCTCAAACATATTACAATTGTACATTGAACACGAATACTTCTATAGAAGTTCTATAAATGGTGATGGAAATTGTTGTGAGGATGAAACAACTAAACAAGTTTTCTGTTGTGATGATACGTTTGACGATAATTTTTTAGAAGATTTTAATCATACAAGATAAATCATTCCTCAAACGTTGTATATCTTATCAGCAATAGTATTGTTTATTCATGTGTTAATGAGTAGATTATATCGATGATTATGTTTGGATTTCTCTTTTTCGTTTTGATTCTTTTGTCTATATTAAATATATTCAACATAAAGATCTCCGTCTTATCTATCATAATTAATTTTCAGTTGTTCAATGTTTGTCTAAATGGTTAGAATTAAAATTCATCTCGAATAAATGACCATATAACGTAATTGTATAAAGGAAACAAAAGATTAAGTCTAGAGCCATATTTGTATTGTTTCCCTGACTTACACTTCTAAATATCGATCGACTTAAATATTAATTCATATCTCTCGGAGAGAATCATTCATTTAATACTAACTTGTTTTAAGAAATAGATATCACATTCTAGTTTACATGCAAAAATGAATGCCGATCAAATTTCTCTTCGAAATGAAAAATCTTTGGTTTGTCACTCAATATTGGCGGAAAGATAAATATACACAAATCACAAATATATTCATTGTTTTTCTTGCAGTGATAAATAAATTCACTTTACTAATAACTGTACGATGTAGATATAAAATGTAAAAATATTTGAAGATAGAAATGTTAAAATAACGAATGACAACTGAGGAAACATGATGCAGGTTTCCCTACAAAGATGAGCCACAGTCGAGTTACATATCACATGCTTTGATGATATTTAATCGAGAATAGAATATATGACTAATATTCAGGAGAATCGATTGAATCGAGAAACCGACTTGGTTGATTGATTGATTGGCAAGATATTGCTCTTCTAGGAAAAACGAAATCGATGATTTCTCGTATTAGCAAGTATTCACATTTAAAGAAACCAAAAGAACTCTACATTGTTTTCTTAATACCACAGTAGTGTTTATAATTAATCACATCTATCATGAAAAAAATAGATGAACATGTTCCTATGCATTCAATTTCTTTTTTCAAGTAAGTCTTTAATTGAATTTCAATCGTTCTACTTTTTCTAACATTTTTAAATATATATGTTCGAAAAGAAAACACGTAATGAAAAGCATTTCTATCGTTGTATTTAACAATGAGGAAAATTTCAAAAACTATATCTTGGTTTTTATTGAGTAGACTTTGAGCAAAGACATTGGTAGTCGATCCATGTCATTCCATAGTTGAATTTATCTTTGACATTTCATCGAAATCATGATATCTAAATCAATAGTCATTTTTATACATTGACATTTACTAATTGAACTGGTTACATTGTGAAATTTTACATTCAGATATTTATTTAAAAACAATACGTTAATGATCTATAAATTACTGAGTTATTTTCTTGAATACTTTAATACTCGAAAGGTTTCTATCAGCCTATTCTTGTGAATATTTTCTTTTCGTTTAATTTTTGAAATAAATAAATTAAAGTGTTTCTTTTCATTCTATTGAATGAATCTTTTTATAATTAGATGGTTACAATCTTTCGTATTTATTCATTGAATAAGAAGACAATGACTTTGATAATTTAAAACTATCAATCATAAGTTAAATAATTCTATACTTAATCAAAGTTTCTTTTTCGAACATGAGCGACATGACAGTATTTCTTTGTATTGGTCTTTTCTTGCCAACAAATAGATGTGCGTATTTCACCGAGGAAACAAAAAAAGAAGGTCTCTACTAGTTCGATTGTTTTTAAATATAATAAATGATGAATGTAATGCGTGCAATTTTGATTCGAGAATTTGGTAGATATCAGCTAACATTTAACACTAGCTAATCATAAATAATCTCTGTTTGTTCTATAGGTGATGCCAGTGTATGTAAATTAGTAAAAGATGTACCAATTCCTGATATACAACCTCGAGAAGTATTTGTAAAAAGGATTAAATATAATTTATTCGCATTTCGCATTTCAATATAGGTTCTTATTCGTGTACACGCAGCTGGTGTGAATCCAGTAGATACATATATTCGATCTGGTACCTATAGTCGACGACCCAATTTGCCATACATTCCAGGACTCGATTCAGCTGGTGTTATCGAACGAGTTGGCTCTGATGTTACTCGGTTTAAGGTAAATGTTTCAATGAAATTTTATTTCTCAAAAATACTATAATTTCATCTATTGATATCCCCAAGAATAGCTCCGCATACCTGTTTAGCTATTGTATTTGAATGACAAAATTTGCTTGTTTTTTGAATACGATTAGTTTTAAAAGTTTATTGAACGATTTATTTTAGCATTCAAAATTCAATTGAAGATTCATGCCAATGATATACAGCACGAGATTATTCGACATCTGATGAATATTTTATCTTTAAACGGCATAGATTTGCTTAAAAAAAACTAATGTAATACGTAGATGTGAAACTTTGAAAATTTTCCTAGACTTCAGTAATGAGAACACAATTATATAATCGTATTTAACTAAATACTGTCAGGGTTGACATTCAAAATTTAGTTTTCTATTGATTGTTTCAAAGAAATGTTTTATTTTGTTCTTATTAATTGTCTTGAAGTTATCGATCTAGTGTTCAACACCCGCTTGATTTGAATATATTATGCTATATTTTATCGAATGGCAGTATCTATAATAATCAATGCAACATGAGAGACTGCCAATATGCTTGGCATATGGAACATGTATAAGCTTAGATTCATAAAGTAGTATGGTTGCAAAAGATCGATTACGAAACTTTTATTTTTTCCTTCGTAAATTCGGAGAAGCGAACTAGATTTCTTCTTTCGAATGAAATCCAAAACGAAACCTATGTTTGCGAATTATTTGAATTTATTTAGGCTGGTGATCGAGTTTTCACAGTAAATACCATCACAGGCACTTACGCTGAATTTTGCGTTGCTCGTGCTGATTTTGTGTTTCCATTACCATCCAATGTTTCATACGAACAAGGTTCCGCTCTTGGTGTACCCTATTTCACCGCTTATCGAGCACTTATTATCAAGTAAGAAAAAAAATATATTTATTTTTCTACTTTGATTAGAATTAAAAATACTTTATGTTCATTATACTTTCGGTGCACTTCTATCGTTGGTGACTGTCTTTTTCAGTCTTGTTCCGAGACGAATGTTTTCTAGAAGAGCCGAACGATCACCAGAGTCACCGGACGATTGAGGAGGGGCTGCTGGAGGTGGCGGAGGAGGCGGAGGAGGGACACCCCGTGGTGGTGTCGGTGGTGGTGGTGGTGGCGGCGGCGGCGGTGGAGATGATGGTGGTCCTTGAACTTTGCTATTTGTCGTTGTCGGAGAGTTGGGTGTTGATGGAGAAGTCGTTGGAGCGTAATTTAAATTTATAATTGAGGTTTCCATTTGTTTTGGTGCAGTTGAACCTTTTTGTCTCTCGGCAGTTGAAATTCTCATTGTTGAGTTTCGTTTCTTTCGCATCGTAATCATCCATTGCTCCAGTAAAATTTTCACATCGGTAGAATATTCACCTGGAATTGGTGTAAAATTTTGTAATTCCTTTAGTATGGATTTATCATTCGAAAAATACGGTAATTGAAGAATTTCCGTTAATGTCAACACTGGTTGTGTTATATCGAACAGACGAGCTAGCATTTTTCGTGCGTTTTCGTCTTTTCGTCCACAATCATGCCAGTGTTTCGGTGTTAAACCACGTAGCTGTTCGCCTAATTCATAGCCACTTAGCATTTCAAATACGATTGCACCAAAACCAAGTACTTCACATACTTGCGCTCGGGTCATACCTTCTGGCAGAATAAATGACGCTGATGCACGTTTAATCGATTGATAAACACGTGAACGTTGTTCTAAAAATTGATATTCATATGCACCTATTTGAATACATGAACCTGATACAATTATATTTCCACTATGTAAATCGACAATAGGTGGTAAGGATTTCGATTGAAGAAAAAGTAGACCTTCAAGTAATTGTCGAGCGTATAGACGAACACGGTCACGTTGTAAACCTGGACTTCTATACGAATATTTACCCTAGAATGAAAATATACATGGAATGAATTTAATTACTTGAAAAACAACGATAAAAAACTATACATGAAAACTTGCTGATGGTACAACACCATGTAGTAAATCTTTTAATGAGCCTAAACGTTGATATTGTTTAATAGTTAACATTAATTTCTGTGTATATAAAACATCGATTTTTATGATTGGTTCAACATATGGATGAAATAGACGACTAAAAAGATTATTCAATGTTCGAGAATATGTTGAACAACTTTCTTCATCAGTTAAATGATTTAATCTATTTGATTTCGGTTGTATTGTTAGTAGATGAGATGTAGTATTGATGGATATGGCACTATTTTTCGATATTGGTGTTAGAAGAAACCAAGATTTCTCTGGATCCGAGCCAAGTTGAGATAATTGAGAATGAAATGTATGTTCACCTACTGTTCGAATATAAAAATGACACGTCAATAATGCCGCATTTTCTTGTGCTTTGGCACGTTCAATTCGTGGCTTAGAAAGAATACCAAGTAATGGTGTTTCATCTGATGGTAGAGAATTTTGTAAATGAATATTTTGACGTCGTTTTCTGTAACACCAACAACTAACGAATGCAATTATAACGGCAAGTAAAAGAGCCGACACAGCTAAGAGAGTAATTAATAAACTATCGTGACCATCCATTTTACAAGATGTTTGAGTGTTATGATGATAAATATATACTTATATAAGAAAATAGTCGAAGATAAGAATAAAACCAAACAAAGCACATTTGTCATCGTTTATTTGCATTTCTTTATTTTCTCTTCTTTTTCTTCATCATAGGGGCCATGCGAAACCAAATGAAACAGTGTTAATTCATGGAGCTAGCGGTGGAGTAAGTTAAGACGAAAGGAAAATACTAGACATGGTTTGAATTGTTTTCCTTTTCATTTTGTCGTAAAAGGTTGGTATTGCTGCTATCCAATTAGCTAAAGCTATTGGTATGCGTGTTATTGGTACAGCATCAACCGAACAAGGTTTACAAGCTATACGTGATCAAGGAGCTGATTTTGCATTCAATCATAAACAGGAAGGATATTTGAAAGAAATTGCTGTATGATTTAGAATTATTATAGATAATCATACGGAAAAGAAAATACATGTTCGTTTTATTTCCATTCTAGAATGTTACAATAAATGGTGAAGGCATTGATTTAATACTCGAAATGTTAGCTAATGTTAATTTAAATGCTGATTTACAATTATTAAAATCGTGTGTTGGACGAGTCGTTGTTATTGGTAATCGTGGTACAATTGATATTAATCCTCGACTTCTAATGGCTAAAGAAACAACTTTATGTGGTGTTACTTTATTCAGTTCAAGTGAAGTAAGTACATAGCGTACATAAGAATACATTTATATTAATATGTATTATAATTACATAGGATGAATTTCAAATGATAAATGCCTATTTACAACATGGCCTTAAACATGGCTATATAAAACCATTACTTGGCCGAATCTATTCATTGGAAGACGCAGCACAAGCTCAAACCGATGTTATTTCTAATAGTGGTACTTGTGGAAGACTTACATTAAAAATCTAACATGTTGTTTTGGTGACATTAACTTGACGATGATCTTTTTAAACAAAGAAACATTTGCATTTTATGGATAGATATGATATACATGAAGTGTAATATTAGTTTATTTTATTAACATCTCTTTGATAATGAAAACAAACATTCTAATTCTAAGCTTTTCTTTTGCACTTAGTAAAAATCATAACTGTTTTAATGACCAAATTAGAGCCAGTTTTTAATTTTTATGATCGCTTATATGCCATGCTGTAGTTTCATGTGATTCAAAAAAAAAAGAATGTTATTGTTAGCTACGATCGATTATTTCAGAAATAAATCTAATGATGAATTTATGTGGAATCTACGTATATTGACCATGCCATCACTATCAGAAAGACTTGGGTTTATATCTAAACAAAATACGAATAGACTTATACTGAACACGTTTAATGTAAAAATAATGCATTAAAACTTATAAGGCTAACGAATGATAAATTGATAGATACAACAAAATCGGTAGCATCAAACAATGTTTGAACACTTTTCAATTTAATCAGATTGCGTCGAGGTGATCGACGATCGATTATAGAATAACCTTGACACATGTTTTCAAACATGAACCATTTGACCTATTCTCAGTGAATGCTGAAATGAATATAACCCATACGTATTACGCAATTGTACGGACAAATTGAAATAATGAATAAATCTTCAGTAAATAATTCAGATAAGTCAATTTACTTTACCATATTTTTCTGAACGAGTCACGTGACCATTCCATTCGCAAGAAACAACATTTCTAGTGACAGTGAAATGCCGTACTATGAAAATTTTCATGTGGTGCGGTTTTAGTTATTCGAGAAAGCCAGTGACCATTGTGGCTCTTGTGGCGCAATTGGTTAGCGCGTTCGGCTGTTAACCGGAAGGCTGGTGGTTCGAGCCCACCCAGGAGCGCTTATTTTTAAATTACTAAAATACATATGGGCACAAGTCGCAATTCATCCTATTCTGTTCATCAAATACGAACTAAAGAACACCGAATGATACTGATACCTTCTGTTCATCAACTTAGATTTATTTATCTTTCGCTGTTTTCATGGAATTTTTACTAAAGAGACCATCGTTCTATGACATGGTTGGACAGAACTTCTCGAACTATAATCAATTCTGTGTATTACTGTTATTTTAATTCTTTTTAACTGCGGAAATTACTATAAACTTAAAAGTTTTTGTTTGTCCAGAAAAAAGCAACATTTTTCCTTCACATATTACTTCTGTTGATAGTGACGTGTGATCAGAGCTGCTATTTCTTATTTTTTAAATGGGGTTTATGAAAGTCCAAATGGGGTATATTTGAAGTATATATTGCTTTTTAGAATGGGGTACATTATATCTCACGTTAAAATGGAGAATTCGATTGAGAAACCCGATGAAATTGAACTTCTTTTGTAGAAAGCAAACACAATATTTCACTATTTTTATAATTGGATTAGCTTTCTTATTCGTTTTCTCTCAAAAGACATTATACTAGTTAATTTATAGGTTTAACTGGTTTATCTCGAAAACTAAGAGATTCTTCACCTGTTGTTGCTTCTGAATCATCAGAAATTTCAATTTCATAACCCTTATTCAATGCCATGCGAATATTATCATCAAATCTATTAAAGAGAAAATTTTAAACTAGATTTATTTTTGAGACAAAAAGAACTATGTATTCGTCAAATTTAATAGGAAAAGTTAATGAAACAATGGGAAACGAGAAAAAAAGAAAAATTTAGTAAAATTTATTTCATTATTCAAAGTGAAAATAGTATGTAAAGCCGAATAATTCAAGATGAAATTAAACAAAATGGATGCTAAAATCTGCTGGTCAGTTCTTTACCAATACATTTAATTTAAGATGTCTTTATATTATAGAAATGAGGCGACTCTAGTGGAAAACATAGGCTATTTTCATTAGAAGGTTCGTCAATCACACTGTACACTTAAAAGCTCCAATGGGGTATAAGGTATATACCTCGTGGGGTACAAAATGGTGAAATGGGGTACATTTGGCAGCCTTGCGTGTGATAGTAATCATATTTGCTATGTCCAGATACATTTCTTAAGCAGAAGGACATGCGTCGTTAAAATCAACATTAACTCATACTATATAGTTACATTAGTCAACGTTTGGTTTCTCGAGTGGTATAGAGATGTCAAAAGAAAAAATTTAGAAGAAATGATCTTTGCTTAGGAGATACCAATCAAAAGATAGTTTTCTTATAGTAAAACGAGAATAACTGTAACATACAGTATGATACTTAATTCAATCAAGTAACCCAAGACAACATAATAGAATGACGTTCGTTTTTATTGTCTTTGTCCTCTAGATTCACTTCAGCATTTCATTGCCATATTCGGTAGCAAGATCTGATCGTCTCTTCTAAATCAATGATTGAGGAAAAACCAGCTGGTCAACGAACGCGTCGAGATTCTTCGTGAAACTTACTCACCTAGAGCTTTCAAATACTTTTCTATTGACGTCAGGATTGACGTGAATTCATTTTAGAAACATCGATAAAATAAAGATTCAATATACTTCAACTATTATTTTCACCTATAGGTGGATAATTACTTGGATACGAAATGCTATCATGTCAATAAATAGATGTCGGATTTTATATTCATTGTATCGCTCTAATGCTTATTTAGTTAATATAAAATAAGTAAGAGAGGCGGTAGCATGAAAACAATTATGACAGACAATCATTCTGATATTTCTCATTCGAGCAAGCAAATAGAAGAATGAGGATATGAATTTGTATGTGAATCCACACATTTTCAAACATTCAACAACAGTTACTTGTCGTCGTGAAACTTCTTTCCATTTATATCAAACAAATGATATGAAAAAAATAAGCGCTCCTGGGTGGGCTCGAACCACCAGCCTTCCGGTTAACAGCCGAACGCGCTAACCAATTGCGCCACAAGAGCCATGATGACATTCGCTTGGCTCAAATGAGTGAAACCGAACCCGTTCGAAAATCTACATTAAATTGAATATCCTTCTTCACATTATTATCAGCGTCACACTTGCTTATTGAGACCATGTGACTTCGAAAGTTAGATATACATAGCATGCAGTACTTGTCATATACTCTACGAAAGTCAGTATTTTCCCATGTTTTACAACATAGGATAGCTTAGTTCCATATTCTAGTATTCCGTGGTAAGATTTAGAGTAGGCCCAATTGCAACTCTGATCAAGTTGGCCAAACGTTGAAATCGACGCGTTCTATCATATAATATATTCTCTCAATAGAAAAATGGCTTCCTATTTCCTGAAATACCCGATTTATTGTCAGAAAAACGCATGGACATCATCACAACTTGATTCTCTTCTAGGGTCACAAAATCACAGCAATTCAGAAGGTTAGAGGCAACTCCCTTCTCTAGAAGTTCTCATGAGCCCTATTGTTTTCTCACATTCAGGCGACTCGAGCTGAACAACTTGAATTCGAATGTCCGAGAATAGGCTAGTGTTTAGTGCGAATCTTGTAAATTCTGAAGCGAATCCGTTTTCGAATCACTTTCTAAAATGGTGACAAATATGAAACCGAAGTCATCCTTGTCAAGGGAAAAATATTTTACTTTGCTTGCACATATACGAATATGTATCAGGTCGACATGAATGATAGGCAGCAACACACAGAAAAGATATTGTTACCAGCTATCGATTTTGTCAGTTTCCTGGTGGTGCCGACCGGAATCGAATATATCCAATCACCGGATCCGTTCGTCTGATTCCTGCCTCGAAATTCGTAACTTATTCAGTGCTTTCCTGTAGAGTCTGACCTTTACTTTCCGGTCTGGGATATGAAGAAAAGAAAAAAATGTATCACTGGCTATAATGTGACATCTGGTGATACCATCGGACGGAAAGAAAAGCTCTTCATCTGTCGATTGTAGGTGAAACGAAATGACACGATACCTGCTTTTCTGCATGCTTACGGTTACGGTAAAAACTAGTCTTGTTAAACATGCAACACTGTATCCGTGAAAATAAGATAATCGAACGAAAAAATAAGACACGCATTACTTCAAAGCATTCTAAGTGTTGCTATAGGGGATCGCAAAAACTTAACTACAGATAGTGGTGAAATCAGTTTTCAGACACGTTCACCACAGACCCCGGCTAGCAATACCACGAAAATGATGCGAACTCGAAATAGCTATTGATGAATATCTATCTCGCATTCGAATTATAATCTTGACTTTCTCCGCATCAAAATGCCAATAGATGGAAGGAGAGAAATCCAGATCATGGTGGAAGCATGTCATATGTAAACGGCTGTGTACAATGAAAATACAATAAGTAAAACAGGCCATATTTCTCAATGAGTAACAAGGCTCGGTACTATGACCGTGTGTGGTATAGAATGCTACAATATTACGGCGTTTTCCCTAGGCTATAATAAGGAAGTCATGTGTCAGTGATCGAGCGTAAAACTTTCAATGTGGGAAACCTTGAATACCATTTATGAACGGTCGTTCAGCGTAAGCTTACGTCGATCCGTAATCATCAAACTGCAGTCATGCATGTAATTTATCGGTTTTATATCGATTTCACCGACGCAAAACAATAATATCAGACTACTAAAATATGCATTGGAAAAAAATCGCTGAGCTCCGTCTACGTCAATGAACTTCATTCTTGTCCGCGAACGTCGGAAACGTGTAACGGATTTTAGCCTTAGCAGGGGATTCAGGATCTTGAAGAGTACTTTTACAGAGACTGAAGCACGCAATATCGCATCCACCGATTTCATGGGATACAGGTAATTTAGTTCTATTTTCAAGCATGCCTAGTCGAACTGGAATCGATCCCTGCCTGAATCGTATGATGAATTACTAAAATATGGAACTAGGATTTTGAACATTGAATCCTATTGGAAACACTAAATGGTATTTACCTTGTTACAATTCCATATGTACTCAGTTGTATAATTGTACTAACAAGACGTCGAGACAAGAAAAAGGAAAAAGAAGCACTGTACCGTATGAATCGATCCACTTGTTAAATTGGTGATTAAGTATTTTTGATCAGTGTAAATATTAATTCTATTCAAAACGTTTTCAGATATAATGAAGAAATGTCAAAAAAGAACGCTCCTGGGTGGGCTCGAACCACCAGCCTTCCGGTTAACAGCCGAACGCGCTAACCAATTGCGCCACAAGAGCTATGGTGACCATGGCTTGAGTCGGATGGCTGAAACCGAGCTCGCATAAAAATCAATACTTATTTCCACGTACGTCTCCACACTGCTATTAGTGTCAGGTGTGACTTTGCGAAGCTGTATGACTACGGAAGTTAGATGGGCACAGTATGCTGTGCAAATCATATGCTCCCCAACACTGATTTCTCGCTTGTTTTATAAAGCATAATATCTTGGCTCCATATTCGAGTATTTTGTGGCATGATGTGCAGAAGGGCCGATCCCAACTTAAATTTCGCAGGTTCTAAATAGTGATAGAACTCGGCCACGGATGGAATTCCACCCAAGCAGCACTGCTTTTAAATAGAACTAGACGAACTCTATGGGATGAGCACTATCACAGTTTGATTATCGTGTCGGGTCGCAACATTGCACTGATTCAGAGGTTTGTGGCCATTTGTTTCTCTAAAGGGTATCATGGAATTAGTACCTTACGAATACTCAAGCGACGGAAGTAGAGCAGTTTCAATTGAATTGTCCCAGAATGACATCAACAACTGTACAGACAATTAGCAAGTGTTTCGAGAGTATTTTGTATCTTCTCCAGAGAATTTGTCTCGAATCGCTTCCGATAATCATTACAGACATGAAAATGAGTCGCCATCGTACAAGAAGCAGCTATTTTTTGTCACGTTCACATACAGAAACATATTCGATCTCGATGATTCCTGACGCGCGATTGTGTGAATTTCGAACGGGAATCTGATGGAAAGAAATCGTTGCCGACTGGAAACCACCGTAAAATATCTGGCGTTAGAAGCAAGAATCTGCACCGCGTATCGATCTACCCATTTCGCCAGGTCTAGGTGGTTCCAGCCGGAATCAGATATATTTCCTCACCAGATCCGTGTGTCTGATTTATGTTTGCCTGTTTCCAACATTTCCAGCACTTTCCTGTCTGATCTGGCCTATACTTCTCGACCAGGGATGGCAAGAAAAGAACAAATACTTGTACGTGCCTGGGTGATGTAATATGCGGTGTTGCCACTGCAAGGAAAGGAAAACAATAACATAGGATTTTTCGAATGAAAATAAAGACGGAACATTCCTCTTCTATGGAAAAAAATGCAATATAAGTAATGATTGCATTGTGCGTTTGTATAACAGTGAAAGCAAAAGGCGCGAAGCTGAAGTTCATAAACACCGAATACAGAAACCAAATAGTTCGGTTATTATCAATGGTAGGCGTAATGGAATGGCAGGCTATCATCTTTTGTTTGTGCCTGCACTTACGATAAAAACCAGCGTCGTCAACGTCTATAACGGTACCCGTGAGCATAAGATAAACGAATGAAAAATTCCTGCTCGTTTAACGTAAAAGCATTATTAGTGCTGCGATAAGCAATCGTCAATCGATCGCGAAAATTTCATTAAAGATAATGCTGAAGTTAGTTCTCAGAGATGCTCACAAGAGACTATGGCTGGATATAGTGCGAAAAAATAAGCACTCAGAACAGCTCACCAACATGTATCTCACACTCGTGTTCAAAGACTTCTCTGTTTCCATGTCACAGTCTCGTCAGATGTAAGGTGGACAATATAGACCCCAATCGAAGAATATCATAAGTAAACTATTGCATCAAATTCAAGTCCGGTAATTGAAACAGGTCGTAATTCTACCCTTGTAATACGGGTAATAACACAGCCATATGTTGTATCAATTATGAAAATATTACGATGTCGTTTAGTGGACTATATGGAGAAAATAAGGTGCCTGCCAATGAATCTAATACTGACGACGATAGAACAGGTAAATAGGACTTAGAAAAAGCCGTTTACTATAAAGTTACGCTGACCCATAATCATAGAACTGGGACAGTTCGAGGCTTTTGCAGCTTCTATACCATTTTCAACGATAAAAGAAAATAATCTCGGACTAGTAAGTTGTGCATTCGATGGAAACCGTTGAGTTCTGTCTGTCTCCATCAACTTCGTCTTTTGTTTCCTGACGTCGAGAAATTCCGATGCATTTTAGCAATAAACATGGCTATCGGAAACTTGGCGGCTACTCATTCCGAGACTGAAGAAGCAGTATGAGGCCAAACGAGTGCACTGGACTGTGCGTAGTTGAGCCGGGATAGATGCCTGGCTGAATCCCTTTACACTATACTTTCGTTATTCTAGTCTTTAGATTTTTTCGTAGAGTAAATCACATTTTTCAGGATATCGGACGTGAATTTTCAGGGGAAGAGTACATGATTGAATAGAGCGCGCAGATGTCTACTTGGAACCAGCGTGATCAGACTTGAAACGGGGCACAGTAAACCCCTAACCAAATAATACGCCATGGACTTGTGTCACATCTCCACACATCGTTAGTTTTTGAGAGGCTGTTAGCTCTCGTTTTGAGGATTATGTAGCAATGGTAGAACTAATATTTATTTTGCATAAAATACAGAGCTAAACATGTTTTAATAATTGACTTCGTCGTCGTGACATATATATAATATATTGAGTATCGAGTGATCGATACGATAGAACATCAACAACTGCGCAATAACGAAAGACAAAAAGATAACCACAAGATGAATCATAGTTGAGAGATTACGTAACAAATCAAATAAGAAATTCGAAAAATAGATAAAATAAGATAAATGTTTAGCGTCAGTAAACATCATCTACTAACGTTAACAGAGGCCTTCCATTGAGGCTAAGTCTTAACCAATTATTAATTTTTTTAAAATTAAAATTATAATAATTAATTAATTCTAATTGATACTTTAATTGAAGTTTTTGGTATTTTTTATGGACAAATTGACCTTCGGCGTAAAATACACTGGAAATGATGGAAAATGAAGTGATTTTTCGAAAAACAACAGCAGAAAACTGGCAGAATTCAACTAATTATTAATAAATTTAAAAAAGAATAACTAATATGTAATTAATCATTTAATTAGAGCATGGCCTTCTAATTAAGGTGGCCCTCTAATATCGGATGGCCTTCTATTTTTTTTTTGGGGGGGGGGNGAGAGATGGAGAACGAGGCAAGCGAGTAATTGACAAGAGTTACAAGAGAGAGAGAAATATTCGAAGTAGATATCAGAAACGCTCGAATGGCGAGTGGAAGATATCAGAAGAAGGAATGTATGAGTGTCTCAATGAAGAGAGATGTATAAAAACAGAGTGAGTAGATGAGGAAGAAAAAGAGAGAATAATTATGTTAAACTGAATTAACAATTTTAGGCGCAAAGCAATAAGAGAGAAAAAGGGAGGGAAACTAGAAACTAGAAAGAGAAACAAACAAATGTGCAAACAATAAACATCAAGATAAGATCAGTGACGATTAGATCGTCACAGGGGGGGAGGAGGTTACGAATTGTGCCACGAAATAATAAAATTTGGAACTAAGGTATCCTATGTTAACTGTTCATAGAAATAATAAGCGATAGCTCTGCAGTTGAAATCCTTGGATTCAAATGCTTTCGCTTAACTTACTTCTGTGTACGATAAGTTGCGACCAGAAAAAAGATAAGAAGTATTGTACCGTACGAATCGATCCACTTATTTCATTGATGATTAAGTATTTCTGCTAAGTGTACATAATAATTCTATTCAAAACGTTTTCGGGTATCATGAAGAGACGCTAAAAAAGAACGCTCCTGGGTGGGCTCGAACCACCAGCCTTCCGGTTAACAGCCGAACGCGCTAACCAATTGCGCCACAAGAGCCATGATGACATTCGCTTGGCTCAAATGACTGAAACCGAACCAATGCGAAAATCAACACCAATTTAAACATGTCTCCATATTGTTATTATTGTCAGATTTTACTTTACAAAGCTATACGACTAAAGAAGTTAGATGAGCATAGTATGCAGTCCATCTTAATTTATACGGTCTACGAAAGCAAATATTATCGCATGTATTATACCGTATCATATCTACGCTGCATATTCCGAAATTTCGTGGCACAATTTATCCTAGGTCTGATTCCAAAAAACCAATGCTAGTTGAAGGCACCACCTTACTAGCTCTATCTATTCGGCATCCCATCAATTCGATTCCGTGTTTCCTTGACCTCAACACCTGGTCGGAAACTTGGTAGAATTAGACCAAATCAAAGAAATGGATACTATCGCAACATATGGCTATGTCTTCTCGCTTCAGTAGATTACAGCGATTACGAATTTAAGAGGTAATTTGTTTCTCCAAACTTTATGATGTACATTCTTATGTTCTCAAATTCAAGAGACTAGAACGGAACAATTGAAATTAGAATTTCCCAGAGTTGCATCGTCATCTATTCGGATAATTTGAAAGTGTTCAGCGCGTACCATGAAAATTCTTCTGTGAATTATTAAATCGCGCTTTCGATAATGATGACAGATATGAAAAGAAGCTGTCGTTGTAGAAGAAATAAATCCTTTGCATGCATACGCGAAGAAATCAGAGCTCATCAATTCATAGCATACGATTCTGCGAATTTTTGGAGGAAGGCGGGGGTTACTCGCAGAAAAACTTCTGATTTTAGACGCACCAATGAGGTGACCGTTTCAGGCTTCTGATTTTCTCAGTTCCCAGTCTATTGTTATCGGAAAGAGATACATCTGGTCACCTGATTCGTTCGCCTGAGGGTTTGGGTGTGGGTGTATACTTTGTGTAGAAGACGAAGCCCACACCCACGCCCTTACTGCATATACACGTATTTACAGAAACTTGGTAAATATCGACATTCTTTGGAGTAAAGTCTTTTTTTTTATGATAACTAAAATTTGTTGAGTAGTTCGGAACAAGATGTATGCGTTAGATTGGACCAGAATTCGTCGCATGCTTTTAGAATTTTACTATGCTTGAGTGTTATTTAGCAGACGAAAGATATTTAATGTTTGATGTGTTCCTTGTCGCAATAAAATCTTTTATTTAAGCCTTACAAGAACATGAATTCTTCAACAAAACTATAATGAAAAATATATACTATGATTTAATTGCGAATTATCCATTTACGTTTATCAAAACTATCAATTATATTGAAACCAATTCTGTTTTATACGCCTCTATAAGTGAAACGGCAAAGTACTATGACAGCTCCTGTCGATTTATTGACATCTGACCCTAGTCAAAATCTTTGACGTTTCTGGAAAAGATCCTTGCAAGATCAGGTCAGGATCTTGCGAGGATTCGCAGTTTTTTCCTGAGGAAACGACATTATCCTGAAAAAAGCGTGTAGCCACGAAGTGCTCCGGATCCTGCCAGGATTTCAATACTGCAAAATGCAAGAGAAAAATATTTATGATAATATCTGTCAAGATTTTACTAGGTTTTCCTAGAAGTTATTATCGGATATCTTGACAGAA
>OENT01000658.1:9456-87817 GCA_900239685.1 Rotaria macrura
AAATAGCGGTACATCAAAGGATAAAATAGTTGTCGACGAACTAGGAAAAAAAATTTGTCGACGAACTAGGAAAAAAATTTCTGTCGACCAAGCGGGAAATTCCTCTAATTGGGCTTAATTAGTCGACCAAACGGGACTGAACCTTTCCAATAAATCCTTCAACACATTCTAAACATCAAATGAACATCAACAATCCAAACCAAACCTATTAGTTTTAGTTGTTCAGTGAATGAATTATTATTCAAAGAATAACAAGTGCAACGACATAGATTGAGTCAAACGGAACAAGAAATTTCACAAGACACATGTAGAAGATTTTCATGATGAAGATATATGATGTCGAAGATATTTCTCCTACTGAAACAAAGACCATACACAGAATGATTTAGATAGATTCGTTCGTTGGTGGCTACCTTCACTATGAGAACAGTCGATCTATTAAATGTCTCCGTATTCAATCAGACTTGGGGAATCCGAATCCTTGATCAATTTTTTTGAAATTTTGATTTCTTTTTACTGAAGTAATAATTTTAAAAAAGTGTTTTGCTGTGCAGTTGCCGTCCCTGTCCGCATCTGAAAGGATCGATGCACAGGCTTGGATTCAACTAGTGTCTTTGCATCGTATAAGTTGAGATTAGACATACGAACTCAATCATATATTACCAACATTCATTTATGACGTAAGATACTATTTAGTCGCGTGTGAACTAAATATTCAATTTCATCTGTCTTTAACCATACTATATTTACTCTTTACTTGGAAACGCATATTGTTCTTTCATCGTTACTTTACTGCATGAATTTGAAAGCGACACACTATTACTATCATCATTGGTAATCCATGTCGCAGCCGAGAATTCAACCAAGTATCTACAATGTAGCTGTCAACTATGTCTTGACAAATGCATTTACAATCCGAAATATAGTCAAATTTCTTACAAATGTAAGTACACAAAAAATAACATGACTACTACTCTCTTAGGAATCTCATTATTTTTCATGGATGTGTTCAATTTGCAGTATTCACGAATTTATTACCATAGCACAGGAGTGAAAACAATAGCGATTGAATATAGATCAAATGAATAATATAGATTTAGAGACTTCATTCAATACATTTTGTTGACGATAATGTCATCGATGGCAAGGTTCACAAGTGCAACGAATAATAACAATCAGTATACAACATTTAGAATAGTGTTGGTCTCGAGAGTTTCCACCACTTCATTTCTTTTTCGTTCTTTAAAACGGATGGCCGTAAGATAAAGTTAAGCAAGTGTCGTCTATGTTACAATTACCTTTAACGACAAACAACAAGATTCCACAATTATGCCTTACAATTTTATTGATACGAGTTTTGAGCAAATGCCGCATCACTTCATCGTGAATTTCAGCACTCAATATCTATGTGAAAACGAATAATGGAAAAATTCTTCGTAGGAGAAAATGTTGCAACAACATATTTCATTCATCGTTAGCCTTGGTTTTTTGTTGTCACAATGAAAGAATCTGAGAAGATCTTCAAATTAAATTTCATTAAAACTTGTTTTCTTTTCTAATGATGACTAAGCTGCTAAAGTGTTCATAGAAAACTAAATTTCTTTAATCCTGTTAAATAGATTTTTCCTATTACAGAAACTTTGAGCTACAGAACGGATGAAAATAAAAGCTTAACATCTTATCCACTGACATTGAAATACTTTCCTCACTTGTAAGACTCGAATCAATTAAATACGTTTTCGTTCGACCAAGAAGATTATTGTACTGTCCTAGATCAAAAATCACAGTTCAGTGATTTTTAATACTTCAAATAATTTTCGTAGTTGTTTGATTATCTGTTTCAAACATAATTGACACGTGTTGTTTCGTTATTGCTCAATAGATTGAGACATTGATGGTTTTTTTCTGTCTTTGCAATGAATAGTCTTAACATTATTATTGTTGGCAACAGTGTACTGAACCGTCCAATCACCCAGGTCTTTGACATTGTACATGATGTTGATATCATTTGCTTTTTATGTCAGTCAGCCAACGATTGGTGTAGCTGACAGATTGTTACTAGAAGCGAACAATTAGTTCTCAATGAATAAGAATGATTAGAGATATCAGCACAATCCACAGATCGAAAAACCAATCACTTCTGAAGCGCACATTAGTATATAGGTTATTATCCACTCAACAATGCTTAAACTCGACTATGGTAAAATTAGAAAGTCATTCTACCTTTTTGACAAGGATAATAATGTATGGACCTCCAAATGATGTTGTCAAAAAAACAACAATGAGTGCTACATCCATAAATGTTTATGATCATTTTTCATTGATTTCGCTACCTGGCAATATTAGAATTTTTTATCGAGAATAATTTGGATGGGTATTTATCGTTTTCTTTCACTTAACTTAGCATTTTTTGATCATGAACAATATTCGATTATGATTCATCACAAACTGAAATCCTTCTGACCAATTTTTTTCTTACATAGCAAAAAGCATCTTAACTCTATAAATGGAAGCTTCTTTTTAATAAAACAAGTATCTTCATCACGATAAGAAAACAGTAATTTTTCTATTGAGAATAAATTATTCATACGAAGGATGCAAACACATTCTATTATTAATGTTTATCAATGTATCAGATATGAATGACTCGATTTTAGTTTCTTGTTTACAAATACACCTGTGTTGCTCATAGTTTCATATCTAGTCATTGATTTGAAAAAGAGAAAGAAAAATACAATCATAAACATGATTTTGTCGTTTCAATTATTACTAATAGCAAACCGGTGTACACAAGTGAATAGTAAATATTCGAATTGGCTTATCATAATTTCTTATCTAAAAACAAAATGTGCGTTAAACTATTCGATCGTCATTTAAGATCAATAATAAATTCAATCATTGTTTTCCGAGTCGATTCCCCAAATCATCTTTCTGTTACATGCAACTCTCAAGCTACGTATATGAAAGAAATTGAATTCAACAGATACGTTGTTTATAAGAAAAATCGATGAAATATGAACAGGATTACATGATGAGTATCTATCAGAAGAGACTGTTTTCGATACATAACACTAAAGGCCTACGAAATGTCGTTTATGTCATATAATAGTTTTTACTAGATGCGGATATAAGCTTTTTTTCCGTCAAGATTCGTAGCAGTTAATAATAAATGGAGCAGACAGAACAATCATGTGCATCATATTGAAATAATATTATTCGAACATCATAGTCATATGTTATTAATGTGTTGGTTTAAACTTCGTTTGACTAGATGTAAACAAGACTCTCACTTGCTAGTATTGCCCTCGAATTCTGCTGAACTCGAAACTTTCATATAAATAGAAATTATCTCACGACAAGTAGAACATTCAAGGTTTCTAATTTTCTACATAGGATGTAACATGAATTTCTTTACTGAATAGTAATTTCAATATTTTTACTTTCGATGATGATGAATCATTTCTAGTGTAATTTCAATTTCGGAAGTATAAAACAACAAAAAAGAGCCCTATTCATCCAGACAAAATTCATGAGTTCGACTATTTGCAATGATTCTCAATATGTTTAAACAACAAAGCTGATTGATAAATACACAATCTTGAAATATATTGTATATGACGTGTGATGGTTTCAGTTTGTGTTTGTTTTTCTATTCAAAATAGGAACTTGTACGAACTATTTCCATTCTTCCGTAATCAGTACCTTCTACAAGGTATTGATAGGCATCGTATTCAAATGATTTCTATCAAAGTAACTATTCTAGATAATTAATACAGATATATCTTACGTATTTCTTCATTTCAATTAACTGATCAACATTCATTTATTTCTAGTCATTCTAATCCATTCTGTTACTGTTGAAAACTAATCGTATTGTATTTCGTTATTAGATGACAATAATCATTAGCTTAAGCATATTATGAGTCGAATGACAATCGAAAAACAACTGATAAACTTCTGTTGTGTTTTTATACATAAGATTACAATCAATTATCGATATTTTTATTATGTGTTAGAATAGGATTCATTGCACCTTGTGTGTTATATGGAAGGGTAGTTCTCTCTTAAAATAAAATGGGTTAAAAACAATGGCTTTAAAATTATTTATCGTCGGGAAGTTCACTTGATTGACTCGATTCAACATCTTCATCGTGCAACTTATCTAAATTAGAATTCATGAAACGAATAATAAGATTCGATAATATGATCAACAAAACACATCATATACTTACGACGCAGACGAAGCAAAACTTCCGTCAATAGACGCATCAAACGTGTTCCTATTCATATGTCAACAGTTTTTATTTATTCTAGCGAATGAAATAAAGTAAAACTTACGACAACGTTTTGGTCTTGGATTGAACATCGGTAGTTCACAACCGGGTTCATCTTCAGTATTTTCCGGATTACAAACAACTCGTTCCCAAGTTGTATTAGCACTAGTTTGTTCTGTTGATAATAAACTTTTGTTGCCCTTATGGGTTGCTTTTGGTTTTCGTGATCCTTTAAACATCTTTTTTATTATTGTCGATCCCAACGAGCTCGATGCTGCACAACTATCACAACATTGACCGGCAGTTAAATTAGCTGGAATAACATGAGTTTTACAGTCATTTTGAGGACATGCACTAGTATTACACTTCGGATTCACTATAAGAATAGAAATATATATGTGCATATTAGAATCAATCGATGAGTTCATAATCTAAAATACTGACTAACACATCGTGGACAACAGATGCCTTGATTCGGTATAGCTGGTAAAGTATTTTCACAACGGATCATAGGACACATTATATGTTGACATTGATCTATAAGATATTTTAAAGTAACTTGAAAGAAGAAAACAAATGAAATTGTACATACGTAAGTTATTGCCTACAGGTGGATTATCAGTTGAATTTTTCAATAATAGTGATCGTATGGGTGCAATCTCATCAAGTGTCAGCAAGGTTCGTTGAGGTAGCGGCGTTGCGTCAACTTTCTTGTCATCATTATCACTATCGACGGATTTTTCGGCTACTTCAACTAGTCTTTCCGCTTGTAGCGTACTTGCTTTTATTTGAACATTGGTTTCATCGGGCAAGATTATCGCTTCATCTCCTGTAACGGTATGATTTCCACATCCACAACTAAGAAGAACTATAGTGGCAAGAATATAGTGTATTCTCATGGTATTATTTTTCTTTTGAAAAAAACAGATAACATCATTTCGATTTCATGCACTTTCATATATTATATTTCGGATACCATTTAACGCCTACTAAATAGCAACTGATGCCGTCTTTTCTTTTTCTTCTTATTCTTTCTTTTGTTTCTTGTAAAAGTAAAAAGAAACTCCATTATGTTGAGCATATGTATCTAATGTGACAATTAGAGAGTGGCAATGCTTCGTATAAATTTATGAATAATATATTTATTTGTTGAGTACCGAACATCATAAAAGAAAATATATTTAAAAATGTTCCAATGCTGGTTGTTCGTCTGCAGAAACAGCTGATGTCGAAACTGGAATCATTATTTTTCTATTATTATCAACACTTCGTTGTTCTTCTTCATGTGCAATTGGAATTACATATGTTCTATCGTGATTTAATTGTCCATCATGATGTATAATCGATGATGGTAATGGAATAAAAAAAGCACTATTGTTAACATGTTGTCCTATTTGTTGAACTGTTGTTTGTCTTTGTTGAGTTTCAATTGTTTTCGTAACTGTTTCTTCTTCACCTGAAACAACATTCATTTGATTATTTTGTTGAGTATCCGATGCTGCTAAATTATTTAGAGTCGATGAAGACGATACACGAGATATAAGTTGTTGACGCGATAAATTTCCTAATGATGGAATATTATCGTACGTATTACTTGTATTTACATTAGCATTTTGTAAACGAACAAGTTCTTTGACTTCGAATTCAACTTCATCCATGCCTGCTGTTTTATATTCATCGTCATCGTTTAATGTAGGCAGTACTAAATATATGAAGAACAAAAGAAATAATTACGAAAACTTTGATTGTAAATTATTTACATGGTTTTTTCGGTGTAATTATACGTATTGTTTCATAGATTGATTCTGAATCATGTCCACTCATTTCACTAGTTGTTGAACCTTCATCGGATAGTATCGATGATTGTTTCCCTGATTTTCTCATACTACTACGTATAACTTCAGGAGTAACTGAACGATGAACATAGATATTTGGTTGTTTTTCATATTTTACATCATCTTTAAACAAAGCTGGATCACTGGTAACAATTTCTGTAGATGCTTTCTTCGGATCTTGTTTATCGAAATCATCTTTCAAATTTACATTTTCCCAATCTATAGATAGAAAAAAGAACATTTTCTTTTTCTTGCATAAATAAATATATATCGAGAAAAAAATAAAATTTCTACTTGGATTATCAGCTATTCTTTCAGCTGCCATATTAATTGTTGTTACTTTTAAACCTGGTAGTCTTTGAACTTCTTGATCATGTAAATGATTTTGTGTTTCAATGATTGGATCTTTTTGTATAAAATAATTTTGTTCTTCATTAATATAAAAATTCTTTTTTATATTATGTTGAACATTTGTTTCGATGCTTTCTTTGACACCATCCGATATTGGATCAGAAACAACAGTTACAGGATAACGACTAAATTATTCAATTAAAATATCGGTTTGTTTTTTCTTATTGATAGATTAATCTATTCTGATTCAACGCCATGCAGCTCATACAATTTAGATCCATCAAAGATTATAGGATGGATGCTCTTCATAAGGCAACTTAAGATTGTAAATGCACCTACTAATTCATCTCATTTAGGCACACCTAGAATTTATATTTAAGTTCAGTAGTCTGCCATTTTACTGTCCTCCATCATTTAGATCCTTCTAAATCAACATCTGACTTGGTCATATGTACATTTGTCATTACAATTATTGAATAATAAGATATGTCAATTTTTCAGAAGTAAAATAAAGGAAATTGGAAGAGAAAGTAGCGATTTCCAGCAGCCAAGGGACAACCAGCAATGAGTGCTAATAGGTTTTAAAAATACCTATTGATTTACTCTTCAATCTTTATTATCGAGTTCCAATATGACAGTAGATGCGTATGAATAGTTTTCATCAGCTATCGATTAGATACATCATCAATTTTTTGCGTAAAAGAATTATCATTTTTTTGTCATAACATCGATCGATGATTTTAACCTTGATTGCCTTCAAGATATTCAAGCGTTTCAGTAAAAGACAATGAAAAATGTTTTGTGCATCACTCATTCTTTCCTGAAAAACACAATTTACGAACGAATTCTTTGAAATCTAGATAGTGAGTTCGTTTTGATACCATCATGATCGTCTTTATCAGAATGCTTGAGGCAGATACTCTATTTTTTTATAGATTTTTCGTCAATCATTAGAAACAACACTCGAATTCAGGAACAAGAATTGGAAAAACTAAAATATATTTACTATTCAAATGTTCATTAAATGATTTCTAAGAAAATTGTCCTTAACATCTCTAATAGACTTATGAACAAACATGTATAGGATTGAGTCATTGAAAAGGGAATTCTTCTTTGTTAACGTCTAAATCCAGTCGAAATCGTAATCGATGCTGTTGGTAGTGTTCTTGTTCTTCGATTTTTCTTACCATCTATCAATTTAGAAGAAAAGAAAAAAAATTCTGATTTTGTTTTTTCTTCGCTATCAATCGACAAAGATGTTCTTATGTCCTCTCTGATAATATCTAAAAATGATTTTATTCTATCGAATAATTGTGTATTTCTGCTGACTATTGTAATCATTTTTTCTCAAGTGCGATCGAAAGCTTCACATGTATGAATACTGTTTTTAATCAACATTATGAAATAGAATAAGAAAAAAATTTGTTTATCAAACTTTCATAAAAGTCCGATTAAAATTTCAGTTTGAAGAAAAAATATCTTCGTTACGTATGAAATCAATCTATAAGGTTCAACAGTATATTGACTCTACATGATTTTGATGGTGTTATTAGAATATATTTTTGTCTACAAATTTAATACAAATGTTCTTCTCTAATGAAAAGCTTACAGTCATCTTTACCCTTTAGAAAGTAAACGAACACCATTTGGGATTTTGTTGATACCACGAGATCTAATTTCTGTTTCCGAAATGAATTCCGAATCCGATTCATACGCTTCATTGTCTGCACCAAAAGCTGCTGCTGTTGCTGCAGCTACATAAGGACGTGCATTACCATAGATTTCATCTTCAACAAAATGATGTTCATGAATATCTCGAAAGGCACCTTCATTTCCATTGTGAATGGCATACGGTGGAACAGGTGGTAATGGAGCCGTTGCAAAATGTTGATCATGCGTAGCATATGCATTTTTCCAACCACTGGCATTGCCTGAACCAAAGAATCGTTCACGTAATGCCTTACGCTAAAGCAAAAGACGAAGACAAAGTGTTTTTTGATAATGAGAAAATAATTACATCTGCAGCATATTTCTGATGACGACACCATCGGCAGCAATATCGTAAAAGATATAGTAGTAACAACAACCAACAACACAGTAACGCTAATAAAGCCCAAAATGCTAGCGCCGCATTAAGCCACCATGGATATGCCGTACTAAATGAAAATAAAATGTATGTTTCTTTTATCAATCAAGAATTTTTAGTAAGATAGAAAAAAAATAAAATGAAGAATGTTACTATACGCTCTACTTACGCTGCTCCAACACTAGATGGTGGCAATGGTAATAAACCCTGATCAGGTGTCACAATATTACCCATGATTTTTTTATGAAAAGACTACCTGATTGTTGTATACGTATAGACTAGCGTAGGCCTCAATTTCATTTATTCTTTCTTTTAAATATATTTATATAAATGCAAATCGAATTCGTTTTTGATTAGGTTATAGAAAATTGATACATGCACGATGTATGTACTTTTTCTTTTACTTCTTTTTTGTTTTATTCGTTCACATCAAAAGAAATTTCATATTATTTATAAATTAGTAATTGTTGATGTAATTTAGAATGGCTTTCTTTTCATCTGATAACTATTTATATTACTCATAGAATAAAATCTGTAAACGATAACTAGCAGACGAAAAAACTGACTTTAAAAAAGAAAGAAACCAAAAAAGAAAGCAATTCTTAATTTTTACGAAATAAAATATCTCAATAACAATCGTTTCAGATTAGTATTATTATGATTTTGCTTTTCTTTTAATTTAAATATCATATGGTCCTCTAGGAGATACACTTGACATAGATGCATCAGTATATGAAAATGATCCTTGATTGTGTAGTGCATTCCCGAAGTTTTGTACAACTTGAATTCTTTGTCTATCACATAATGATCGTGAATCTTCTTCAACAAATCGACATGCTGAGACAACTTCACCAGTACTAATGCGATCCATGGGATAAGTACTATGAATAGTCGTCGATGGTGTCCCCATTGATAATAGACGAGGATACGAGTCTCGGCACCATCTTTCGTAGGGAAATAGTGAAATACCACTTCTAGATAGGGCAACATTAATATTACGAATATCTTCCAGTAGCAATGTCGCTGCAGTATTTGAAGGATAATCAATTAAATATGGATTATTACTGGAATGAATCTGTTGAATATTATGTAATGAGGATGGTAAACTTGGATCATAATTATACCCATGTACAGAAGTACTTGGTGCAATATCATGCCGTATGATTTGACTTGCAATGCCTGTTTGATGTCGTTCACGTTCCAAGCATTCGTGTAAACAATGTTCGAATTGTGAAAAAGTACCAGTACCCAAATACGAAACTGGTCCACCATGTGACGGCACTGACTCAAATGTACTTTCTTGTGTTCTTATTGGTATTCCTGATTGTCGTGTTAATGATGAAGTTGTAGGTTGATTTATTCTATTCGTCGTTTCATTGATTCGAACACTGGGACCACCACCACCACCGCCGCCTCCACCGCCATTGGTACCGGTACCTGTTGTTTTCGGTTGAGAAGTCGATATTGGTGTTTCGCTAGTAACACGTCGTGAATAAACATTTTGTTGCTCTGGATCGACACGACGTAAAGCTGGCTTTTGAAATGTTCGATCGTCAGATCCATCGGATATATTAGTAGCACCACTTGTAGGTCTCAAGCTTGATTGATAAGGTCCACTTCCTGTGCCTATTTTATTAACTCCTGCTGAGGGTGTTTGTGTCTTAGATGGTTGTGTTGTTGTCGGCATCATCGACGACTCATCATTAGATGTTGCTGATTGAACTGTATATTATTTCAAAAATAATTATATTAATCCTTCATTTTGAAAATTATTCAATTCAACATACTTAAAGGACCAAGTGGCTTAGAATAAGCATAATCACTTTTAGGTCGATTCGGAAAACGATGTCTTAATGCAGCTAAATATTGATCTTCATTACGTGGAATTGGACGATCATTTTCTTGTTGTTCATCAATATCGTCTAATGCTGTTTCATACTCATTGTCTTCTGCTATTGATGAACGCTGCTGATAGGGGCGACCATTTACTTTTGACATGGGTCCTTCACGATATGAATCAGTTTGTGAGATAGTCGACGAACCTATCGATCGCCGCTCGGAATTTAACATGAGTTTATATATATATAAATGAGTATTCAACTAAGTCAAATGAATTAGACTTCGATTCAAGCACGAGTTACTTATAGAAAAAAACCTTGAGAAAAACAAAAGCCTTGCTCTTGTTCTTCTTTTTTTCCTCGGTTTTTCTGTATGCGTGTGCGTATATGTGATGTGTGCGTATAATTAACACGTACAATATGTTGTTGTTTTACAGTTGACAGCGACGTCCCTGTGTGGTTTTAATATTACCGACGATGGTATATATATATATATATATATACATATATATATATTTAGTTACACTAAGAGAAGAACGACCATGGAAGAGGTGAGCAATAAAAGAAAAAAATTATCGATACGCATCAAAGCTTTCTATTCCGTTCTCTCCTAGTCTATGTCTCTGCTGTAAATGAATATTATTACAAAACATTGACCTTCATTTCTACCTAGAAATAGCACGTGTACATTGCTCATACGATTAGTCATTTATTAATCAATATATTTTTATTTTTAATTTATATTATTAAAAGGAAACGAGATGATGATTCATGTTCTTCCAATGTTGAAAAGAAAAATAATGAGGATATTTTAATATTTTTTCATCACTTCATGTATCCAATCAATATCAGCTGAAACAGATGCAAATGCATTATCATGATTTATATCTTCTGAACATTCGTCAAGTCCAAAACTTGCAACACCAAAAAGATGCCATTTCCATTCTGTTTGATTATTATTCGATTTAATACCAGCACGTACCACTAAACCAGTGCCTGAATCTCCACTGCAAATATTATTTCCACGTTCATTTCTTCCACATACATGTAATCTTCTATCAACCAATAAATTTTGACATGATCGTGGTGATATACGAATTCTTGCTTTTCGTGGAACATTAACAGCTGTTGAATCCGGCGATGAATGCCCCCAACCAGCTGTAAATGCTAATGTACCATCGTTTAATTTATCTGTTGATTCTGGTAAACAAGCTATATTAGTCGAATTTGATAATGGTATGGGTTCAGCTAATTTTATGAGTGCAAGATCATGAATTGGTGCTGGTGATGTTTGACTTATACGAAATTTTGGATGAATTAAATATAAAACTGGTTGTTTTATATATTCATTATGACTTGAACTTGAACGATCGTAGTGTCCCATAAAAAGTTGAATACCATTAGCTGGATAATGACGATTTGTTTTAGTATTGAACATACAATGTGCAGCTGTTATTATCCATTGTGGATGAATAAGTGTACCACCACAAAGTGTTACTGTACGTGAATAAATATTAGAACTAATTTCGATGCGAACCTTTAGAAAGAATTAGAATTGCGTCTTTTTCATTAATATTAACAAATAATTGTATTCTTATATGTACTTACAAGCCATGGATATTCAGCTGGTTTTAGAATTTTTTCAACGCCTGTACTAATCTTTAATTTTATTGCTCGTTTTTTCAATAAACGATCTTGTTGTGTTGAACCACATGTATTCAAATCATAATCATGTGTAGGTTCATTGTATTCTTTTAAATCCGTATTTTTTATTATTGAAGTACAATTATTTCCTCCACATGGTTCAACAATCATTCGACGTCCTCCAGAAATTGTATAAAAATTGAAACATTGACGACAATTTGTTGAATGCTAAAACGTTTTTCAATTTAGAAAACATAGAATAACTACATAAGAGCGAAATTTCTCGTACTGGTTTTTCTCGGAATATGGATGATTGAAATGGAAAATCAAACCTATTACGAGAATCTTCAAAGAATGGTATTCTTACTGACCATGACGGTCGACTAGATACCTATTCAATAAAATGAATAACGAACTCAATTAATCAAGCTATAGACACAACTTACAAGATAATTATGAAACATAATGAATATGATGAAATGTTGTATTGTCCACATGTTTGTATGACTATTTTGCAAAATATTCTATAGAATAGAAAATAACAAAGATCTTTTTTCAATGATTATTTTTTAGATGCGTTTTTCATATTTAATATTTCATATATTCTTGATTCACAAGAAAAAAAAATGAGTCTAAGCGTAATTCAATTCTTGCTTTGTTTTTCAATTAAGAAACTAAAAAAAAATTCTTTTATCTTTCTCGTCTGTCTGCTTTCTTCCAGACAGACAAGCAACAAAACAAAACTTACGCTCTTGAAACAAATAAAAAGATTCATGGCTAATAATCAAATATGTTTTTTTTTCTCTTTTTGTATCATAATCAAACGAAAAAAAAGGATTAACAATGTCCAAAATATCGAACTTATTTCTCACGGGATACAAATGGTTTTAACAAACATAATAGTTATTTGATCTCACTCCAACAAATACATCTACGCTTACTGAACCATTTAGAATAATAAAACTGTGAAAAATACTTTTACTATATCCTAAAAACGAATACTACAATAGAAATCTAATCATCGAAAGTGCATTATAGCTTATCGAAGTTTTTCATTGAATTCACAACTTTTATTTGTTTTTTTTTGACAATGATTTATTAAACATAAATTACCGATGCTTTACACAATGTATAAATATTCTATTAGTAATTGTTTATCATGTTATGATTGAAAAATTAAATTTTTCGACATATACTTCCCTAAGTATTGTGTTCGAATTTCGACTTCATCAATAATTAAATAATTTGAAACACCTGTTCGTATCTGATTACCTCTATGATTGTACACTGACTATCTCTAGTCACATGATTTTACTCCTCAACGGACTAAGTCGTAATTAGTCAATTGATATGTATGTAAACTTCGACTTATGAGTTTCGTTAATTGATTAGAAGTTTTTTATATGACGCACATACGATTAATAATTATTTGTACCGTACAGTGGTATTGAAAAATCTATTATAAAAACAAGATCTGACTATGTGAAGTAGATTGAATAAATTTTTCAAAAACGAATTTGAAATTCGTTGTAAATACGAATAAATATTTAATGTGTTACAAAAAGTATTTTAGTATAGCCTACGATAAATGAAGATCTCAAAAAATATAGATATATCGTTTTTCTTCATTATGGATCGATAGAAAATTGTTCAAGTGTACAATCTTCAATAAATTTCGAATAAACAAGAAAAATGATTTGTCTTATTTGTTTTTGAATTTTTAATAGTTTTTTATTATTATTAATGCAAACAGCTTCTTTGTATTGCAAGGACGTAGAATTGTGCTAATGAAAACTTATGATGTTTGTTATTTAAATTTCAAGTGAAAATTTTCATTATTCTAGAATATAGCCTAATAGGTTTACATACTCGATAAGTCTACAGACAATAGGTAAGAGTTCGTTCACCTCGACCTTTTACTTCAGTAAATATTTCTAATAACACCTCGACTATACAACAAATTTCAAGTAAAAGAGCGTAGCACATTCAATAGCTGAAGGCAATAGTCCTTGATGACTTTGTTTTTGACGTCTAATTTCGAAAGTAAGAAATCCATAGACGGGTAACAGTTTAGTTGAGAATGTCTTCTCTTTTATTAAAACGCATCCGCTGAATCGTGAATAGTTTGACGAGAAAATTCTATTTAGACACATCCTGATCTATTGCTTTTTTTTCTAATTTCACTGATAGATGTTGTTTCCACTTAGAATGAAGAGGATCCTAGCCATTACTGATCTTATCATTCTCAACTTTGCTTCACTTGTTTTTTTAAATAGAAGCTTTCAAACAGAAGAATTTATTTCAAATTCTGAATTGTAAATTACAAAAACAGATTCGATTGAAAATGATAAATTGTATCAACTCTATAAGTTAATTATAGTTTTTATTTTCAAATATCAGTATAATAAGAGAAATGAAGAATTAAAAGCATACATTTTCTATCATGACAATAAACGACTGCATTTTTTGAAAAAGCGATATCAATAATGAAAAAAACCTACAAGCCGCTAATTTTCATTCGAAGATTTTAATGTTTTCAATTCTTCTTCATTCACACAAATCGATTGATGATTTCTCTTGTCTCTTTTTGATTTCGTGTATAAAAACCATACTTGAATTAAATGTCCACTCATGATCATACAGAGACATAAAATTACTGCCCAACCCTAACGATAAATAAGAAACAATCATATCGATTTTTGAAAAGCAAAAGTGATTTAAATTCTAACCTGCCAAATATTTTGCGGATCTTTTGCAAGAATAACTAAAGCATAAGTAATAAAACTAATGATGCCAGCTGTTGTCCACATAATGCCGAGAAGAGATCCAATGAATTGCGGTGGAAAACTTTGAATATAAAATTAACGAAAAATCAATATAAGAAGAAAAAATAGAACATAAATACTAAAATATAAAATTTACACAGTGATAATCAATGCTTGACTTCCAGCCACGAGCATTGTACGTGAAAATATTAAAATAATCAATGCCATTATAGCTGCAACAATCGATTTAAACATACAAACAATACAAAGAGCTATTGAACTAAGCCAAGTAAATGTTTGTAAAATAGAAATATTCAACATTTTTTGTGTATAACCTGAAGAAACAATAGAAAAAATTATGAAATTCATTCTGATTACGGAAATCAATTCAACAAACCACGATAAGCTTTAAAATCAATGATAGAACCACATAGTGGTGCAACGATCATTCCAAAAATACCAGTCATACTGTACAATAAAGTAAAACGAGTGGCTATGAAAAAACAATAGTTAAGAATTCGATTACAAAAACAAAACAAGAAAATGAATTTTTACACAAGTGTCATTTATACTCACTTAATTTTTGATTGTTTTTCGTCAAATACATTATCCATTTGTACCAAACAACCGGTAAATATGATATTGTAAGAATTAGAAGACTAAGAAATAGTGTCACAACAATGAATAATGGATTTTTTAAGTGTTGAATTAAAGTTTCTTGAGATGTACTGTTTGTATCTACGTTTGAAATATTCTATGAAAATAGAATGTATCAATTGTACAAATGTGAAACCTTCATTGTTTTTTGTTTTCAATTTTGACTTTGAGTTGCAAAATTGAAAACGCCAATCAAGAAAAAGCATAGCACTTCCAAACATCAATATTGCAAATGATGCCCAAATAAAAGCCAATGAATACAAGGAAATAATCTCATTTTCAATCAAAATCTATGTGAAACGAAGAAAAAAAAAGACCACACAACGAAACATTTTATCTAATACAAATATGCCGCTGTTTTTTTTTACTTGAAATATTGCATACCAAAGCGAACCAGTAAGTTGAGCACCAGATATTAGTGCTCTAAAAATGAAATTTAACTTTCTCATATATCAACTATGAATTGTAACTTGCTGAAAAAACCTACGTAACAAGACCTCGACGTTCGGCAAACTTAGCCGATATAGAAAATGATGAAAGTAAAGTGCAGATTCCTGATAACGATAGGAATATTGTATGAAATAGAAGAAGCCAATCACGATCTAATCATGAATATATTAGCAAGCATAATTATGTTCTAGATATTTATTACTAGGAGTGATAAATCCAAGTGATAGCCAACTGATCAAATGAAAAACTCTAGAAAAACGAAAGAGAAAAAGCACTACAGTGTAATTTCTAAAGAAATATTTCTATTACATTGCTATCAATTTAAGTGATCTTGGTCCGAAATAATCGTTTATCATACCAACTAGTCCAGCCGGTAAATTATAAAATGCAATACCCAAAGCAAAAGCAAGCTAAAGTTATTCAAATGTGTATGAAATATTTTGTTTTTCTCTTTTATCAATATATATATATATATTTGTATTCTAACTGACTTCATATTTTTCTGTTTGAGCTGAACATTCTTTTTCTATTATATTTGTATTGTTGAATATAGTTGTGTCAGATGAAATTATACATTTCGATTGATAAATATTATAACGTGGTAATTCACTGAACAATGATGCAAAACCGAAAATGCTATAAAAAAAACAATACTTACTTATTATAGAAACCAAAAAAATATATCAATACAAACTTTCCAGACACGAGACTACATTCGATTAGAATCCAAATCAATCCAATAATTTTCAAATGAGACTTATCTTTTGTCTAAATCGAATTCAAGTTATTTAAAATGCAGAAAAGGAATATGTTGCTTACATTATTCATTACAGATTGATATTTGTGGTATATTCACGAACAAGTATTACGAGGAAAGTGAGATAAGACATAGTGAGCCTGTTTTTTCCTCTCCTTGAACTAATCAAATAGTTTATTCCAGACCAATCGAATAAACAGAAAAAAATAACTATAGTCTTTACGTTTGTCGTGAGTTTGAATTATTACTATGCATTGTTACCAAGAAACATACCACAGAACAGTGTGAAGAAGCACGCACATCATCAGGAAAAATGCGAGCAATATGAAGAAAAAAATGAAGAACGAGCAAATAGTTCCACTGTTTATTAGACTCTTTTTTTTATACAAAAACAAGATTTGTATTCATAGTCATTTTCTCAATAATCAACAACCATAATTTTGAATAGATCGACTTGTTTCATGACAAAAAAAAATTAAAAGAGATTCTTCTTCCTCTTCTATTGATTTTAAGAAACTTGATTCGGTTGTATAAACAAAATTTTGTTTTATTTAAAATAACGAGTCATTATTCGTTGAAAAAGGATCATATTCAATAGTAATAATTAAACAAAAAAACTATAGACAATATCACGACATATTTATTTATTCTAATGCGTACGAGTTCTCATACATAGAATTTGATGTAGAAAATACTCCGTGACTTTTGAGAAATTGTTTATTACGACAAACCAAAAAATATGACGCATTGATTTCCTAATACATGACAAATAGAAAGAAATAAGATCATAGTATTATTTCATTGTTAAAATTTTCTCGTTAGACAACTCGAACGATTAATATAAGTTTAGTCATGAAAATTATATCATTCAAGTATGACAAACTAGTATTTTCTATGTAAAACAGAAATAAATTTACAATTGATGATATACACACATAATTATTAAGTTAAATCATGACAGATGAGGGTACTAATGAATAATAAATCACATGAATTTTATAAAATACGATTCATTCATCAAGTTTATTGTAAACAATCAAATCGAACAAAATTATAAATCTTATTTTGATGCTAAACAAAATTTGATTCTTGCATTAAAATTCGATTGTGTCAGTTTTTTGAATTATGTTACTTTTATGTAGGCGCTAAATTCCAGCAGAGGGCAATAGGACTAGTCGATGGAGAAATAATTCATCCACGTCAGGTCATACGTGTTGAGGAGAAATTGAAGGAACAAATATATATATATATATATATTTATGCATATAGATGTCTATGATTCTCTATTTTTCAAGGTATACTAGATTCAAGCGGAAGCGGTTGTGTTATAGAGGGTAATCCTTTAATAAAGAGAAATGGAATTCGAACGCGATAAAATTAATTCTCCCTAATGCCTTTCGGTTTTTGTCTCATTTCATATAGTTTTTCGTTTAAATGTCGCGAAAACATAAATAAGTATTTTTAAAGATCTTTCTTTTTTAAATATTCATCTATTGTTGTTTGACGAGCAAGTGGCCAGAAATAGTTATATGACTATTTTCTTCTTCAATTCATGATGAGTTAGATGGTTTTTTTCGTACCCACAGCTTATTTTTAATTCTTTAAAGCTCAAATATCAAAGAAAAAAAATCATTTGAACACTATTTTATGTTAATTTTTCAAGTAGAAATAAAAGCTGAACTTTGCTTTTCGTCTCTCAAGTATGGATTTTTCAGTAAAATTGACTCCGTAAATAGTAATGATCGAGATTTTTGTGACTGAATTTACAACTTTAATTCTGAAACTCTTTTTTCCTTTTCGAAAATGTAGATTTGCAACTAAAGAGTTGCTCTAAGATTGCTAAAGGTCTATCTCCCGTATTTAATAAAATACTTTGCTCATTCTTCAGTCAACCCAAATATATTAATTTACAGAAATTGATCATGAAATCAACGAAAGTAATGAATATGTAGCTTACAAAAATTTTATAAACTGCAACAAAAAGATTTAAAAACATTGCAGGAAAAAACTATAACCTGTCTATAGTAAAATCAACTTTAAACTATCTTAGTATTTTCCCGTTTTTTAAAATTAATAGTTCATAAAATGATTTTACTTGTTATGATATCTCGAAGTTGACTATAAAATACAGTTGCCTTTAAAATATTTTAAAGTCAACTCAGACATACATGTGTGACATTGTTCTAGCAAGACCAATAAGAGTAATAGGAGATTAATAAGAACCTTATACATCTAATAAACCTACGAAGTGAGAGGTATTCAAGGGAGCTCAAAAAATCTTTAAAGAAGTTATTTTACTTGAAAATACCACTGAATAGTGATGACTTGTAAGATATTCAACTATTGCGAAATGATAAAACTCATTGCAGCGTAAGAAGGAAAAACGAAAAAAGCACATGATCTGGCATCGCAGCAGTACTATATATCCTCTATTTCCTATATTTTAAAAATTGATCCTATGATAGACTATATTTTGAGCTTTTTTCATATTCTTTTCAAAAAACTGAAGATTCTTCTGAACAAATTCTTGAGAAGCGTTCAACACGTCATTTAAATATTGCGACTGACGTCCATAACAAGAAGTAGATATTAGTGATCAATGGTCAGCGACAATTTATATATGACCCCTATTTCCTATTGGTTCATATAGATAACGTATATGATACACTCGTTGCATTAATTAAGCCCCCACCCCACCCTAATTTTCATTTTCGCTTCTGGTCATCAAATTTTGCTGAAATTTTCACGGAAGACGTGTCCACTCTTAGGTATCTCACAGTAAAAGTTTCAATCCAAAATATTGAGTCTGTGACCATTTATTACGGAATCATGATGCAAAGTGGGGGTGTCGGCATTTATCATATTTCTTCCCCATTACAAGTACTGTCGAGTTCGGGTTGGTTTTAAAATATAGCTATGAACTACATCTACAACTTAAAAGAGACAGAATATCCAATTTTATTTCTCAATTTTTCAATGAAAGCATGTAGTGTAAAAATTGAGAATCTAATGCTGCTCAACGTTAAAAATAAAGATCTTCGAGAATAAAGATCATTTAATCATGAAATTTGACTTTGTTAAGTTGTAGATGTAGGTCATAGCTATAATTTAAAACCAACTCGAACTCTGAATCACAAAAAGTGGTGGAGAAATTGAGAAATACGAAAATGACATAGCAGAAAACCATATGTTGAGAAAAACGCAAAACAATTTTCCAGAATGATTGTCAAAAGCTTTTTTCAGAATGAAGTTTTTTAAATGAGTTTTTTTTGTATTTACAATAAATATATTTCAAAGTCAATATACTAGCGATATATACAGCATGTAGTAATCACTCCGATATATCGACAAACAGATTCAAAACTCATCGGTAATAAAAGTTGTCAAAAAAACATTTCCTCAATGAGTAGGGTGCTCTGAAAAAAAGAGTTTTTCACCATGAAAAAAATTCATAAAATGAATAAGTTAGAGTGCACTTGACAACTGACATGTTAATACATATTTGTTAACAATAACATTCTATATTTGTCAATACTATTCTTATCTCCCCAGTGAAAAAATATTAAATTATGGGAGATTTGAATGGATTATAATCGGATTTTTCTGCATCGAAATCCAAATTATAATCGATTGAAATCGTCGAAATGAGCGATAATTTGATTTTTAATCAAACAATAATCTTAAAAATCCGGTAAAATTTTGATTAAAATCCTATTAAATCCAGATCATATGATTGTAATCAAACGTACATGCTTTTGATCAAATTTTGAACAGATTTTTAAGATTATTGTTTGATTAACAATCAAATTATCTTTGGTTTCAACGATTTCAATCGAGTATAATTTGGATTTTGATGCAGAAAAATCCGATTACAATCCAGTAAAATCTCTCATAATTTAATATTTTTCCACTGGGTGATTCTATATGTCATCTTTTATTAAAATTTTGAAATTGCTTTCACCAATTTCGCTCATGTTTATATAATCATGCCACATATGTTCAATAGTTGAAAATAAATCGAACACAACCTTTTTTTGTTAAAAGAAAATCTTGCTGCTCCGTTATTTTTCAAACCTCAATTATATTTTTATTCAGCTAATTAGATATACACGTCCAAAAACAACACATTATCATTCTTCAATACTGTTGGAGTGTTTTTTCCCTCTCTAAATCTATTTCCAGAACAAATTTGCGTCCCCCAGGTGAATGAATGCAATACCGAATCCGATCGGATCCTACGATCTGATGAAATCTTATGGGAATCCGGGTTGTGGAAACAGTAACGGATCCGACGGAAGAAACCTATTTTCTTATTTGAGTACGAATTAGCATTTAAACCCAACAGTAGAGGCCTGTCTGATCACACGATGAAATCCAATCGGATTCCGATAGTAGGATTCGATAGAATCCAACACTAGGGATCCGAATCTCGGATCGCAACCAGGAATCCGATGGGATTTCGTCGGATAAGAGAAACTCCGATAGAAACATGATCGGATCCAACGCTCGGAATGATCCTCCTGGGTAGCGAAATGGCATTTTCTGCTAAAAATCAACCAACCAACTACTTGACCACCACGATCCCCTCTTTTCTACAAATATGACAACAATTCTTACAGATGTACGACCATCAACCGTCTCTTTCTAGTAGAAAAATCATTTCATCAGCAGCTATCTGAATAATTGCCCAAACTAAGCAGACTCCTCCTGCTATGAACTCCTCACTTCTGCAACCGATAGTTCGTACTGGGTTTCATTAGATCATAATTTATGGTACTCTTAGCCAAGCTAAACATGCATGATCAACATTTTTCTTCGATTTGGACAAACTACACAGAACTCAAGGATGCAACAAATATTGAATGGATTTGGGATTTGACTCCGAATCTTTGAGGTTTGGACTTCGATATGGTTTCTGGATTCGGAATATGGCTCGACTTTAGTTCTTAGATATGAATTTCGTCTAGATTTAGATCAAAGGATTGTTGATATTGCTTTGTTTGGTCTATCTTTTGGATCCGGGATTGGTGATATGATTAGGATTTGGGATTTGCACTTAGTCTTCGGCCTAGATCTTAAATTTGTACCTGGAAATAGGATTTTTTTCAATCTAACATGAGTCTAACTTGGTAGTTCGACTACACTGAAACCAAACCTGAATACCAATCCGAATAATAAAGACCATATCTCGAACCCAAATCAACGCCATTTCATATCAATTTATGAGACTTGAGTTTCAGTTCTCCCTTCTTGGATTTTATCTTACAAATCGTCATCAGATCTTGGTAATTCAAGATCAAACCCGAATCCTAATCTCACTCGAAAGCAGATCCAAATCAATTTGCATCAAATCCCAAGGCCTTCCCATGGCGTAAATTTCTGCGAAGAAACTGCGCTTACCAATAGCTGTGAAACCCGTTAATGCTCACCGGTTTAACACGGTTCACCTCTGTGAAAACAAACGTTGTCAAACGATTCATTCAAAGGAGCATTTTGCAGTCTTTCTCAAACTATAGTATTTCATAATTTTGAGGGAAAAAACTAAAACCACAAAGAACTTCTTAGAACTCAACTTATAGATGCTTTATATGTACACCCATTTGCATTAAATTATATAATTATGAAGCTAACCCGAATTAATTTTGATAGATTCAAAGGGTGGGTTCGAACAGGGGAACACCAGAGTAGAAGAGATGCGCACACACCATTGAACTAAAAATATAATTTGTGTCTATTCAAGTCTTACATAGACGTGTCATGAAACTAATGATTTGAATAAAGTTTCGGTTTCAAATCTGAAGGAGTGATGAAGAATCAGGTTTCTTTTTCTGCTTCTATCGGATTAGGAGTGTCATTTTCCTGTTACTTTATTTTAAATTTAACTTTTAAAACTTGAAATCTACGAAATTGTTTTTTTAATCGAAAAGATTCAATGACAGTGAATTTAATTGGATATAAAAGTTGTATTTTAAATTTTACAGAATTAAAGTTCCTATATTTGAATTCTCATGAATTCATATTTTAAATTCTAAAAATACTCAAAATTTCTTCTGGATTCATTAATCTTTTGTTTAGGTAATTCCATGATCCGTAAAATAAAGTATACTCATAATTGAAAGAAACTTTTTTCTGTTATTCTAACCGCTTTTATGGGCAAGCCATAATTAGCTGCATCGATAATATACGAGCGAAATTCATATTATAGTCCTGTTTCCGAGAGTATATTATCAGTCACGAGAATGTAGTCCGCATATAGATTCACAATAATAATTTTTAAGCATCGTACTTCTCGTGAACATGCTTTTTTCTCCCAGTAGTGCTAAGCTATCATGCACATTATTTTTACTTCAGTCGTTACTGAGATTTTTCGAATTCTTTAATATTTAATACAGTCCTCTATTGAATACTACGAAAGACGTTTTCTTTGTGTAAATTTTGGTTGTTTTTTATATGAACGCGAGTTCAAACTTTATTTCAAGCTCCCGAAAGAATATAATAACGAAGAAGTGAACGAATTAGAATTAGAAGAATGTCAACCATCACTGTGATTCTTCTTAGAAAGACAGCATATGTATAGATAGATAACAATAGCAATAACACGTATTTTAAAATATTCAGAAGAAGTTAATACGATAACAATAAACAATACGTGCTTATCAAAAGAAGAGTACAGATAAACATACACGTACAGAGAAATTCTTTAACACTTTGATTGAAAAGGTAGTAAAATAACTTTTCTAAAAAGACATATACTTTGCATGGTTACATCCTGATTTTCAATACCGCGGTCTACCTTAGAATTAGCTTTAGAAAACGACGTGATCTGCCGAAATTTTTAGGAGAAGCCGATTCTGACCTTGCCTACAGAAGATTTGTACCGTCATCTTTACGAACAAAAACAATGTGATTAATAAACCTTTTTTAAAGCCATTTCGTATAATTTCCGCAATCTTGAAAATACCTGAGATTTCTTAATTCACATGCATTTGACGATGAATTCAGTGGGAGATGCTGCAACAAAAGAGATCTATTTTTCACGATTAGAAACAAAAACGATGCAAAATACATTTTACAGTGGTTCTTTTCTCCTAACTGTGACTCTAGAGAACGCGTTTCTTGTCGACCAACATTAGTTCAACAGTGTTTTGTTTCTGAAACGCCTCGAAACGTAATTTCAAAACGAAACATTTCGCTTCTTTTCTCAAAGTCTACGGACCGAAGCGTGTTTTATGTAAATGAAGATATTGCAAACGCATTTCTTCTCAAAAAACGGAGCGAAACGTATATCCAGAACTCGGAAACGCGTTTTGCAGTGCGTTTTCTTAGATATGTTTCGCCTTAGGTGAGATTTATTTCAGCACTAACAAAACCTCAAGAGACCGAATTTATGGACATCTGCGTCCGAGCCTACGAACTAATGATCTCTTTCTACAACAAAATATTTGCATTCAAAAACCGCTACAGTATCATCTAATGATCAAACAACATTAATCCTTTCACTCTACATATTATCGATTTCAGTTTATATGTTAAACACTTCTGCTGTTGATGGTAGATATCATTGATTCATCTGTCTTTTGAGATATAACGTTTCTGCTGTAAAATATACAGTTCACTTCGAATATCCACTTGTGATGGATAAATGGCAGAATGATTCCGAAGAATATCTTATCAATTCCTCTTTACAAAGTATTCACTTCTCCTATGGGTAGTAGATAGTTGTGATCCCATCTCTCCTCAAAAACTTTATATTTCTGCAATAGAAAATGCATTTTTCCTAAAAAATCCCCTAATTGTGAAAAAAAAATGTAAATGATATCTTTGCATTTAATATATTATCCATTTCTCTTTATAAATTATGCATTTCTACTGTGTATGGTAGGTATGATGCTTCCCATGAGATGAAAATTGGACAAAAATCGACAGTTAACCTCGGTTTTACCGGTTCGGTTACCGACTCCCAAAACCGTGGTACACCGGTAGATTCGTTCGGTAAACCGGGGTTAAGCCCGGTAAATCATTTTAGATAGAGCCCTGCAGGTTATCAAAAATTTTACAGGGCAGGTTACAGGGTGCTAGTAGCGTAACCTGTGACCTGCAACTTATATTATGTAATAGATGTAGTAACCTTCTTTCCAGAATTATTTGATAAGAAAAGGCTAAAACTGATAGTGAATAAAAAAACAATTTAGATTGGTCACAAATGCATTCTATAGAAATAATAGATACGTGCTTTAGTAGTATGTTTTTTGTGTTTATGAACATCTACAATTAATTCTATTGTACATATATTGCTTTTCTGATTTTCAGCTTTATTATTTTTATTCTTTTGTCCATAATTATAATTACTTTATCTTCAGAAGGGATAAAGACACGTTGCACCATCAATAACATGTTTTAGCATATATTCTTAAGACGATCATTGTGAATAATTCATACTCGAAATTCCTGCAAGTTCGACTATACCAGAGCTTGTTTTTAGCTCATCACGTCGAATATTTGAGAAAAGAAGACAATTTTTAAATCCCGATATTGTTGATGATATTTTAATGATAAGAAATTTTCGAAATGAATGATTTCGTGCGTTTTGTTTTGTAATTGAAACAAATTAAATGAAGTTGCATAATATACTCATGTGAAAGTTCGAATTTTTCTCAATTATAAAAACTACAGGGCAGGGCAGGATATGCGAAAAAAATTATAGGGCAGGTCCAGATTGCCAAAAGCTTGTAACCTGTAGCCCGCTAATTGTAAAACGCTATAGCGTTTCCCCGGTAAACCACAGCTAGCCAACACTGTTTGAGTCTATGCCTCACTCATATTTTTTTTAAATTGAACGACAACCTTTGAATTAAACTAATTTGTTTCACTCAAAAAGAAGTAAGTAAATAAAAAACATTTACAGAAAAAATTATATTGAAGCGTGAATAAAAAACAATAAAATGTAAAACATAAATCTTAAAACTAAACATTGAAAAGACGAATCCGAAAAATAACTATTAAAAAATAATATAAAAATTTAATATAAAAAGATAAATTTAAAGATAAAACAGACCAAACTTGATGTAAACTGTTTTTATAAAAAAATAATATGAAAATAAAATATGACAAAAGTAGCTAAAAATAAATAAATATGAAACCAATCATTTTTTAATAGACGAAATAAGTATGTAAAATTATGTGTAAAAATAATCAATTCTTAATTGAACTTCATATTCTTTTGTAGATTGTTTTTTGTAACCGCATGAACAAACTAAGTAAGCGAAAGATGGATATTCAATTCTCAGTGCGAATTATGCACTTCTCCTCTGTATGTTAGATAAGCTTTACTCATTTCTCCTTGGAAACTTATTATTTCTGCTGTAATATATCTATTTCTCATAGTATATCCCCATTCCTCTTGAGAGTGTGGCTGGGTGGCTTGGTTTCATTCGACGAACATTTCTCTTTGACTTTGTCAGCGGGGAAGAATTTCTTCAAGACAGTGAACCATTTCTTGATTTTCGGGGATATCGTCGAGTCCTCATCAAAACGACCATACAGCTTTCTGTAATCAATTTTTCATTTTTTTTATGTTGATACTAAAACATCTGCAAATACACCTTTTGAGTAACGAGTAAAATGTTTAACGACGAACAATTGATTTTTATTTTTCGAATGAAATTCAAAAATCCTTCACAATTCTTAGAACGAGAATGCTTTTGTAGTTTTCTTTTTCGTACTCTCTAGATATGCGTCGAACAAGAATTGTATGTTAATAATCTCTTGATTTGGATGAACCTATATACTCACTCCTAGACAATATTTATGAAGCTAATTATTAAACTAGATAGATCTCGATAGAATGACGAAAGCTTGTTTGGTATTACAAGAAATGAAGCTGTACAAATCGTCATGATTTATCTTTTCCACGAAAATTAGAAATAAGAAAACACAATTGTCTTAGAATTTATGAGTAGTAAAAATAATAGAAGCATCCACGTGAAAAACAAAGCTTGACAGGTTTTTTAAATTTTCTCGCCTATCATTAAAATTTGGTCAACAGGAAGATTCTGTTCCTATGTATCTTTCTAATTACACTGCATCATGGAAAACAAACGTAATTGGTTTGAAATAAGCATGTGATTCTATAGCTAATAATGTTACGTTACTCGTGGGAAATATCTGGTCGATATTTCGAAGGAAAGAAAACTGTGGTATTCTCTTTTGATTAAAGTTCTGGCTGATAACAATTCAGTTCGATGAGATGTATCAGACAGGAAAAACATTGTTAAACACTATAATACAGTCAATTTTCGTAGTGAAAACAATTCGATAACAATAAAAGGTTTGAATTTCTAAATGCGAAAGGAGATCAAAAGTATAGATAGAATTTCAACAATGTAAAATAGTTTCTCAAATAATCACAATATGATATGTACGAAGTAGTTTTACTGTTCAAAAATAATTAAAGATAGATTGCGATACGATACTGATCACCGTAGATTAAATAAATGAAGTAAGAATAATAATATTGAAGAATATTTTTAGACGAAATAAAAATTAATCTTGAAATAGTTTTATGTGTTTGTTCATCATACTATAATTTTCATATTTGACATTGACACAAAAAAGCTCATCTTACAAAAAAAAAAGATTTTATTTATTCAAATAAAATCTAATTTGACATTCGTCATTCAACGTACAAGAATGGAATTTGCCGTGATAAATATCGAATAATACCAAAAAAAATGGATTTCATTATAGAATTAAAGATCGATGAACTTTCAATAAGAAGATCGAAACTTTCGTAAGCTGCTTTATTCTTTTATTTTTAACTTGCAGAATACGAGAGGACATATTTGGTTTGTATATTTGCCGAAGTATTATTTTGCGTAAAATAAGGTTATTGAAATGAATCGATTCTATTGGCAACCAATGTTTCTATTGATGCTCTTTTTTAAAGTACGTACTTAGCGATATTGTTATAAGCCGACGTTCTTTCTTTTTCTTTTCATATATTTCTAAGAACACCTGTCGGCAGTTCGGAACCCAAGGCATTCAGGTAACATTCTGTGTATCGATTGATATATATATATATATATATATATATAATAGGATTGAATGTGTTTTGAGCACCACAGAATATGACAACTGAGCACCAATTTAATTGTATGTGATAAGAGCACCATAGAAGAAGACTATAGATGACTGATTTAATTACACGTAAAATGAGGATCAAATTAACAGACAGTATGAATGAGATAAACGCATTTAAAACCGATCAAACTTGCAGTATGTGTAGTGAACAGTATCGCTTTGTAATAAGCTCAGCTCGAATCAGTTAATCTTATGACTATTAATTTATGAATTCCAAAGAACTTGTGTTTTACATATATATCAATAGTAGTAAATTCGTAAAAATTTCTGTCAATAAAGGCAAAATGTCAACCAATGAATTTCACGTTTTTAATCTCGTAAAAACTCTTGATCAGGCCAATGCAATCGTAAAACACCATCAAGTATATAAGTATCGTTCACAAATTTAACCGATTCTACTAAATATTCATATAGTTGTAGCCAATATCGGAAATATCTATTATGTCGATATGAAATAAAAGTTTATGCTCCAGACAATATATTAATAACAATTCATCATAATATTAATAGTTATTGTTTCTTTATTGTATTTATTATCTATCTATTGTTTCTACTTTTCTTGTAAAGAGTATTATTTTATTGTACTCATTTCACGTGTAATTAGATCGGTGCTCAATAGTCTTTTTTTTCTCGGTGCTTTTTTCACACACAATTAATGCGGGTCTCCGTTGTCATATTCTGTGGTGCTCAAAACACTTCTCGTCCTATACAATAGATCGTATTAATGTGCTAATGGTAATAATATTGATTCAGTTTGCACATATTTTCAAATGACTTTCTTCTTACGATTGAACTACTTCGATGATATATATATATGTCATCTGTTACACAAACGCAAATGCAATTTTTCGGTAAAAAGTATTTTCTTAGTAGTATCTAGTTTTCTTTCAAATCATATTGGACGTCGATAGAGATCTGAAATTTGCAATTTGGCAAAACAGAGTAATACAACTGTTTTGTTAAGTATAGATTATTCAATGTTCTTGAACAATTCAAGCATGTTGTCGACTAATACAATTTTCTAGTGTTTTTAGTGGTTTCCGAATCTTTTCGCTCATATCTATAGAAACTCTGAAATTCACGGTTCAATACAATTTTATTCGTTTTCTTGAATATTTGAAAAACACAGACATCATCTAGCTTCTAGGGAAGAATCATATAATAAATCTTCTATCCTTACGATAGAAGATTACTTAAATCGAGATATACGTGATTGAATGAATTTGTAACGAGATCATGTCATTGTGTTGAAAACATGGCATGATATTTTTCTTGAAGTACGAGCAGCTTCTAATAAGCATAATAATAGAAACAGTGCTCTAACGGGATCAAATAACTATTAGAATAAATAACGATAGAAAGAGAAAAGTACTTGACACCTACATACAATAAAAGTGAGAGCATATTTTATTTTTATTATTTGTCTGCATAAATCAAGACTTCTACAGAGTAACTATTACTGCTTTACCTTTGTTCCTCTTTCGACATTGCAAAAATTCATCGAATTGTAACTTCGTTTGACATATGTTTTATACTGTTTCGTGTGAGTTTTATTTTATTTTGTATCGAAAGAATCTATAGTTAAGTGAAATAGACAACATTTTAAGAATACGATCAATATTCTACACTTATGTTTTTTCTTTCGTTTGTAAGAAAAAATTGTATGTGTAACAAAATTTTTTACAAAGCCACTACTCAAAAAGTCAGTTACAATTCTCGTTTTGCTAATTGAAAGTACATTCAGGCTTCGAAATAAATCAATATTGATATAAATCAAAATATAGTCTTTATCATATATTTAAACTCCATGTCTTGGCAGCCATTGAGTTTAGATTACGAATGCTTTCGGACATATACTCTCATCTCCTTGAAAGTTAATGGATGGTTTTATTGGTTGTTATTTGTACAACTGAAATGAAACCATCTGTCTATTTGATTTCCATCAATCATATTGAATACAGACTATATCAAACATATGTCAATAATTAAGACTATCGTTTTGATTGATATTTGAATTTCTACGGATCTATTGAGTATTAATTTTCCCATAGTGCTTATGATTAATTCCCTGTTGCATCAATAGTCAATATATTGACAGAGAATTCTTTTTTATTGACCTGTATGTAAATCATGATTCTATTTTATAATCTCTATTAATCATTGAATAGAAGAAAAACTAAGCAGACTTCGTTAGATTACAGTGAGCATATGGTTATTATCATACTTAATATAAATGGCATGTACAATTAAATGTTATTATGAATAAACATTAAATATATAATTTGCATATGTTAATCAAACTTCTCGAAATATTTTATATCTAATCTTACACTTTTGTTCTATGGACTATTGAATACGATCAAGATTTCGAACATTCAAAGTTAAATTACTATATTTTATACCTATGAATTCAAGAACATGTCATCTTATTTCTTTTTAGTTCAAGCGCAGTCCTCAAACGTCGAAATTTCGAAGCATGCAGAGAATCTATTTGTAAATTTTATAGTTTTAGTATATTGAATAGTAACTAATTAGTATACAGATTCATTGTGTTAAGATTGATTTAAAAGCATATTAATATCTATGCTGTCATGAGTAACTTAAGAATATGAAAGATGTTGATGTCACACCTTAATTTTACGCCTGCTAGCATGTAGACACATAATCCAAGAATATGTTAACAGCACATCAAATTGAGTGATGGCAATGAATACAAAGAAAAGCAAAAAAAGAAAGGAAGAAAGTAGATTTTGCATTTTTCTCTCGAATCCTTCATTGGCCAGTTGAATGAGTACTTGATTATATGTGCAATAAAAGAAAACAGAATGCAAAAAAAAAGAATTCTTTTTTTCGTAACGCCACTTGCATAATTTATTGATAGAAACAGACTCAATGTACATCTCTGTTGTCTTTACGAATAAACAGTACGAAATAACATGTGACAAAGTGTATACTAAGCTTTATTCATCATTAGAGATAAGAAAAAAAAACGAAACGTAGTGTGTTATCAATATTTACTCTTCAAATTCAAAAAAATAATGGCATATGGTATGAATTGATTTGATGATTAATATGCTGAACAAGATACTTTTCGCAGTTAAAAATTCCGATGCCATATCAACAGAAGCAGAAGTCGAACAACAAACTGAGCTCATGTACAAAGATAATACGATATGGACAGCGGTATTCAACGCCGACAAGAGTGCTATTGATCATTTGATAGAAATGGATTCAGATATTATAAACACGAGAGGAGCTGTTGGTGAATGTCCCATTCATATGTTGTTTCTATATGGATCTGATCAACATTTGGCTATTGCTCGCGATCTTATTCTACGATATCCAATTATTGTGACACAAATTTATAATAAACCAGTAAATATATACATATATATATATATATATATATATACTTTTATATTGATTAAAACTTATATTAACTATACATAGAGATACTATGGTGAAAATATTCTTCATATTGCTATTGTCAAACGTAATGCCGTTATGGTTGAATGGCTACTTAATAATGATCACTTAGAGTCTTATAGAAAACAATTATTGGAAGCAACCGCAACGGGTGATTTCTTTAAAATGTAAAGCAGAAACTGTTTCTCTTTCAGTTATTAAATTTCGTTTACGTTTGTAGAGGTCAACCATCTTATTACGGTGAAACTCCATTGGGCTTTGCTTGTTGCACTAATCAATGGGATATTGTTGAAATTCTACTGAAAAATGGCGCTGACATGGATGCGGTTAGTAAAAGCAAAGAAAAATATTGAATTTTATCTTTAAAATACGAAACGTAACAAGTATCATAATCATTGGAGACATGCGAAATCGAAATGCAATGTGTTATTATTTTTGTATTAGTCTAGAGAAAATAATCTCTAATTTCTATCCTTTCGACAAGCTTTCTTTCGGCATTCGTTTCGTTTTTGCAATTAAAAGCTACTGATATTCATACCAAGACCTTGAGAAAGAATTTTGAAAGAATTGCCTATTTTATCATGAGAACATTAAAATGAAATTTATTAATTTGTTGATACTTTGATGTAGACGGATGGCAATAATAATACGGTTCTACATATGCTTGTTATATGCAATTTACCCGATATATATGCTAAATATAAAACACGTTGGATAGAACAACAAACGATCAACGAACAAAACGATGCAAGTGACTCACAATCAGATTCATCCACGAAATTATGGAATCGTCTAAATAAAGATGGTTTAACACCATTGACTCTTGCAGCTGATTTAGGTCGAAGTAAAATGTTATCATGGTTACTGTATGAACGTAAAAGAATACAGTGGTCTTTTGGTAATGTAACATGTATATTGTATCCTCTTGATCAACTCGATAATGATTTTTATGAAGAAGTGAGTTAATTGATATGAATATTTATGATTAGCACAAAGAAAAGATTTTCTTTGTTTAATATCATCTAGAATCAAGAACGATGCCTTAGTGTAATTGAAATAATGATTAAAAATAATAATTCAGATTTAATACATCCTATAATTATATCTTTAATTGACAAAAAATGGAAATATTTTGCTTATCGAATACTTATTCGTCGATTTCTCATTACATTTTTCTATCTTCTAATTTTTCTTGCGACAACAATTTTACGACAAACACGATCCGATAAAGTAATTTAATAGACAATCTTATACAAAAAAAAATAATCATCGATTATTTTGTGCGCTTTCTTTTTGCAGATGGAACATGAAAAACTAACACTCACTGATTGCATCTATCTCAGTTATGTCAATCCCATTCTTTTTGCAATCGGCCATCTAATTGTATTAGCAGGTGCTATATTCAAGAGTGCACGTGAACTCAATGAAATGCGTACAGTCGGTCTTCGGAATTATCTGAATAGTACAGTGAGTACGTTTATGTGTTCTAGATATCTAATATCTTATGGCAATTATTTCAGGGATCAGTTTTTCTTGAAAATAGTTTAGCATGTTCCTTTTGTTTTTGTATTTTCACTGCTGAAATTTTAAATTTATTCCATATGGAACAATACGAAACTCTCATACTTGCATTTACATCTTTGATTGGATGGTGTTATATGTTTTTTTTTATGATGCCATTTCATTTTACTGGTCCATTTGTGATAATGATTTACAAAATGTTATTCAATGATGTTCTTCGTTTTTGTATCATATATACTATATTTCTTGCTGGTTTTTCACAATCGTTTTTTGTTTTATTCAATGAAAATGGTAAATTAATTAGTTGAAAAAAAAAACATAATACCCGATACTTCAATAGTATTGTTGATCTATTCATAGGCTTGGACGGTTATATTTCGAGTATCAAGAAATGCTTTTTGGGTTTATTGGGTGATTTTGATCTGGATTATTTTATTGGAGGAAAATATCCATTTGCAAGTGTGCTATTACTTATATTGTATGTCGTCGTTATTACTATTCTTTTATTAAACTTGCTTATCGCTATGATGGGTGATACGTATGCAGATGTAAAGAGAAGTGCCAAAAAATTATGGTTTGTTTTCATTATGTAGTTGCTTGTTTTTAAATTTGTTTTATTTTTCATTTCGTTAAAAATCAAAATAGGCATTTAGAACGAGCACGTATTGCACTTGATCTTGAAAATGGAATGACTAAATCTAAACGTCTTCTCAATGTTAATAAATATTGGGTAGATGTACAAGGTGAACGTTATTTACAAGTCGAAGAAGTAAGCAATGCTTCGGGTCAATTTACGTGCGACGAAAAAGAGGAAGATTAACTATGTCAAAGACACTGATGAAAGAAAAAACGAACATTCTATTTATTGAACTATTTCATTATTTATTTCTACTTGATGATGGATCTTATCAACTTAGAATAATCAGAATTCAAATGTGGGAATTCGCTATGTAATTGAGGGTCGAAAAAAAAATAAATTGGAAGTTGCTTTTTTTTTGAAAAGATTTACGATTTTTAACGAAATTACTAACTTTGTATGTTCTTTTCCTTTATTTCGAACAAACTTTTTATATTCGTTATTTATGAAGGTATTCTCGTTTTTTTATTGTTAGTATTCATATAGATGCATAGTGTTGTTTCACAAATGTTTATACTAAAGTTTACTTAATGATTTATATTAGTCTAACAACTGTTAGTTTTGAATCAATTTGTCTGATGTCAACTTACATCAACTGATTTAAATGATCAATTTTTGTTTTTCACTGAACTTTGCAGAGCTAAAATCAATCATTTTCAGTCTTGAATTGAACATTTAAGCACTATTGCTTTTTTTCTTTCAATCAGTATTGAATTGAAGGTTCTAGAAATGATTTAGTATCAATTCTATTCTTGTCAGAGAATAATCTTAATCAACTAGTCAACTATTACTACTTCTCACCGATAGACTCAAACACAATGATTTGATTATTTATTTTATGTTTCAAATTTTTTAGTTTATTCTCATCATATAAAAACAAAAATATGCAAAGAGTTTCATTCTAAAAATTATCAGGTCTAAGTGGTGGTAGGTTTTTTTCATATTCTCTTCCTTTTTTCACATGCATTTTCTTTTGTCCTCCACCGACAATTTCGTTGGGTTTCGGATTCATTTGTCGTAGATCTTGTCGAATTGTTTCTATGACATCTATTTCATCCGGTATACGGATATAACGCACATTGGTATAACGAATGCATAAACGGTTGAACGAGATCGGTTTTTGTGTTGGGCGTGACATTGTTACCTGTGATAATTGAATATTATGATTAACATCAATATCGACAAGTGTACCAACAAGTATAATTCCACCATAAAGATCAATTTGTGTTCTCTGTCCAACAAGACATCGAAGAAAACCAAGTAGTGTTCGACAAGATTCTTTCTTGTATTTTCGATTCAGATTCGACATATCTATCTGTAGTAGACAGAATAGAACGACAATGGTTTTCTTTCTATTATTTAAAATAAACAATAATCGAATTTCGTTCGTTATTTTAAAGGAAAGAAATTAACAAGTTAATTGGTGTATTACGTACACCATTGAACTTGAGAGATACCCAGATGGCGTAATTAAATTAGAACTTGCTGAATTTTTCATTGTTAAATCAAATCGACTTAATCAAAAAAGACCTATAAAGTTCTTATTCGTCTGATGAATGAAATAGATTTTAAATATAAAATAAAAAACTTGACTAAAGAAAGTATATCACAATAGTATGACATAACAAGTAATATGATTCAATATACGGCGTCGACATAACATAACACGGGGCAAAGACTTGACGAAATACATTGGTAGAAATAGACCAACAAGGAACGGATTGAATACTGATATATCTTTTGAAAGATATCATTCTCCATGTGTGTATATGCGGATAACAATGCGTTTATGTTAATAATAGGTATAATAGTTTCAAAATAAAATGCATGCTTTGATTTTTATTGTTCTATAGCCAATGAAAAGGTTGTGTCTAGAATAGTTACGTCACTATTTTGATGTTGCCTATTCTTTGTTCTATACTCTATGACGTAAAAAACAAAGAACTTTAGCATATATAATCATAATAAAAAAATCAAGGAATTCTTCTGTCAACTAAATCTCCACAGTCTCTGTAGTTATATATGTTCAGCTGTACTCGATTGTGATCTAATCATTTTAAGGAAAAATACTTGATCAATTTGTTGTGTATGCTACTTTTTCCATTTATTACTGAATTCACAAGATAATAGACGTGTACGTTTTAGCAAGATAATCCATGTATCCAAGTTGAGAAGTTCGAGCAGAATTCTGCGAGAGCTCGTGTTCGATGTAAAAAATTGGTGGGAGGCCTAGTAAATAGTACAGTTATTCTCAACCATCAGCGTCTAGTAACAGAAATTCATGTGTATTCTATAAAACACGTATCATTTTTTGATGATTTTATCCTTCAGCATTTTCCTATATGAGACAGTGTCGTATGATACTCAGCACAGAATAGACATAAGGATTCAGAGTGTGTCTTCTAAATGGTCTTCATGTGAAATGGAGTTACTTCCAAGTTCATTAATATTTGTTTTGAAAAAAGAACTAGGGACTCGATACACTTCCATAACCGGAGTTCGTAGACCATTTTTTATCTGATGGAGCTCATTGAACTGTGACTAGAATATTTTCTTGGAATTTGGTGTATGCGACTTGAGTTACAACGGATCGATGATACGATTGTAAATTTAGGAAGTAATCGGATTGTGTTGCAAGTGATTGTAAAGTTTCTGGAAAGACCAGATATCCAACAGGAAAATACTTGATGTCACTAAAACATAGAAGGAGTATGATGAATGGCAATGGTACGTTTTTTCTCCGATTGTTTCTGACTGACTTTTCTGTGAGAAAATAAGAAGTTGATCGTTATCCGACGGAACGTTTCCGGTTAGAGTAAGTATTCTTCTTGCAATGATTTCCAGTGTCTGTCTGCTGGAGCGACTCCCTCATCTTGGCCTGTGATGGAGCTGATGAAAATTTAAATTTTTGTACAGAATCACTTTAAGTTCTAGAATCATTTCAGCAGGATATTTTCTTGTCCTGATTAGTTTTTAGACGAAATTCATGTCTATTCCGATGAGTTTCTAACCGTTTTTCTGACGTTTCCTGCCAGTATTCATACTGATTCCATATTGTTTACAGTTCTTGGGTACGATGAATTGCTGACTCGGAATGATGTTTCCATTTTCGTACTATTTTGCGACAATTCCTTGGAGAAAAGATACTGGAATCTAAAGAGGCTGCAAGAAATATCTTCTTTGAATGGATGTCTTGGACGTTCTTTTGTTAAATTTCATCAGTTTAAAGACAGTAGTTAACTTAATCGTGACAAAACAGGTATATTGGTGGTGCCATACATCAGAAATTCTTGATTACAGCTGTTCAAAGAGCAGCTCCATCATTTCGTACTTACTTATTCCTATTTACTAACGTGATAGTTGGTTTTCTTATAGTTAATTAACTTTAAACATAAATCGAAAAAGTAGTACGATCTAAGTGCTAGCTACTCGACAAGACTTCATCACTAGTCACAAAGTATCATGTAGAAGTTTTTAAAAATCAACTTGTACGAACGATGGAAGATCTTGCGCTTCGCTTATTTTTGTCTTTAGTCATGTGACCTTGAAAATTAGAATAAATGATTTTGAATCATAATTTATAATTTTATGTTACAGAAGAAAAATTAATTTAAACAAATATAGTTAACGTGATCTTGGAAATGAGAAAAACCTTATTACAATTCCACAACAATCTAGACATATCGATTTTCAAGGAATGCTCGAACATAGACTTACGCATATGAACATTGTTCTATAAAATCTTGTTAATGGATAAAGTCTCAAATCGATATAGAATAACAGTATTAACGTCAATGACTCTACGGTTGTCATTTAAAACACTGGATATAGCATAATTTAATTTTCAAGCTTATATTCAGATTAAGCGAAGAGAATTTCTAGATTACATCAAACAAGTCATGCATTGTTTATTCTTCTTGTTTGTAAACGAATTGCAATTTGATCGATCATGTCGAAAAATTAAAAAATATGATTTTCTCGTCAAAATTTTATCTTTGACATTATGAAAATTGTATTATTGTTCTCAATTGGATACAGAAAAGAAAACATATTTTCAATAATTGTATTATTTTATTTGCTTACGGAAATAAAAAATAACGATAAATTAGGAATTATACAATTGAGATCACAATGGCTGATGTAAGAAAAAAATAAGTAGCAAAATGAAATAAAACAAAGAAAATCATTAGTCTCGAAAGATGTCAATTAATTTGTCTTTGATAGGGATGCCATTTTCATCTGTATTATCAATTAAATTGCAAAATATGGAAGATTCGATCTAATAAAAGAAATATTGAATCAATAGAATATTCTTAATCTATCTACGTACGCCTAAAACGTAAGAACAACTTTCCGGTTCAACAAGATAAAGCGTTGGAACAAATGATTTATTTTCTTTCATCAAACATCTTAATGAAAAAGTATTGATATTTGTAAACAAATTTTTTTTAAAATATTTATTTACCGTAATTTAACTTCAACAACACGTGGCATCTTTGTTAATTCACATATGTCTCCGTTCGTATAGTACAATGACACATATCTAAATAAGTTAAAATGTTCGAAACTTCGATGAAAATTTGAAAATTGATGAACTATTGTGAAAATAGTTATAAGCATGTCGACAGCATAGTTGAATAGCAACTATCAGATCTGAGTGAAACAAGTTCTCTGTACGTTATCGATTCTAACTCTTATACGAATAAGTAATTAGCGTTTGTAGATCATTTTTTATTGAAAAGATGTTGACGAAGTAATAAAACGCTCATGTAGTAAGAAAAAGAGTTTAGTAGATCTATGTGCGCTTTATCACTACTATTCGAGTAGAACGAATTGCACAAGTGACACTATTTCTTATTCGAGTCGTATATTTACGTTGTTAATCTATTGTTCTCTTAAAGTACCTTCTACTTGTTTTCTTGAAGTTAAGACTATAGAATCTGTTCAATCTAAAGAGGAATTTATAGAAGACGGAATGTAAAGAAGCGCCGATTCGAGTAAAAACATGAAATTTTTTAGCAGGGCTAAAACTCTTTGTTTAGTCAAAATTAAATATTTTTGATCTAGTAATATCAGAACACGATAAACAAGCGTATGCAGATAGAACACGTTCTTTCTTGCAGAGGAAAGGTTTTTATTCTAATTCTTCTTTAAAATAGTTTATCTCAAAACATGGCCTACAATTATACGTACGTACGCAATAGGGGAAGTTCTATGCATGTATGCATGTAAGTTTTAAAACAATCTAAATTTACGTATTCGCAATGCCTTACTGTCGTTCTCGTGTATTGCCAGTTGTTTTCTTTGTTGGATTTGTATTAATCCATTCGACATGGTTTTGATAATTCCAAGTTCCTAATGTAACTGTTGTTCGTTTACTTTGTTCTTCCTTTAAAAATGAAAACAAAAAATAGAAAATATTCATTTTCTTGACAATATAAATTACATGAAATTGAACAACATGTTTGCCATAGCATATTTCATATTGCCACCAACCTGTTCCACCAGTTAAACAATGTCGACCAGAAAAAAATTCCTCGATAAAATTACGTATATCTTTATTCGATTTTTCTTGTTCATTTTCTACTGTAGTCGGTAATGTTACATCGTTTGTCGACTCACTAGTACCGGTACTAGTTACATCATTGGTGTTATCGTTATTGACATATCTATATGATATTATAAACGTTGTACCGTCTGCACTTGTCATCTAAATATGTTGTTTTCTTATGAATGAATAACAACAGTCAGAAAAGAAAATGTTGATACTTACAGTAAATTGTGCACCTTCCCCTGATTTTGACGAAACTTCTTGTTCATGTTCAAGTTTCATCAAATTTCTTGGTTTTTGAAGGGCATTTTCTTGTGGATAACATTGTATTGTATGTCGATTTGAGTCTTCTGGGCTGAATACATATTTGAAAAAAAATAGAATATCACATATGCACTATCGAATTCAGACTCTCAATAATATTAGTTTGAAAAAGTATTTCTGAGAAAATCCGTCTCCTCAGTGCAACCATTTATCGAAGAAATATCTATTGCTAGATGATGCGACTGTTAAATACCTCTTACATCAACACTATAGAAACCATAAAAATCGAAACAAGCGAACAGTCCTATGCCAGGACACGGATAAATGGGTGCTACTATGTCAAATTTAACCTCTCCATGAAATACTTTCTGGAAAGACGAAATAAACAGTTTTGTAGACAGAAATTTTCTATCGAAGAGCATCTGTACACTGTTTGAAAGCTATTGTGTAAGTCTTGGAAAACACGCAAAATGAAAAGCAATTGATATTCAATTGAAAAAGTGTAGAATCATGGTTTTCACGATTGGAAAGAAGAGGGATGTTCATCAGAGGGAGAAAATATGCGAACATTTTCCTTGTGATTTAACAAGACATTTGCGAGAGATGTTTTAGAATATTCATAACTCATTTCTTTAGGATAGAATGCTCATAATATCAGTTTTGGAAAATGAAAAACAGATATGAAACTCTTGAATTTTTAATTCATATTTAAAAAACTGAATTCTAAAATTTCAAGTAAAAACTTTGTTCTTTGATACGTCTGATAACGCATAGAATATTCAGATGTTCACCAAATGACAAGCTTCTTTCTCAAGATACTGCATCTTCGAGAAAAATCGTGTGACGAATGGTTACTTTTTATATATTGAATGTTATGTAAAAGGAAAATTTTCTAGTATATTTTGATTAACAAATTCATTGGCACGCATCTGAATTTGCTCTTTATCATCTTTAATGTCAGAAATTGATTGATATACTTCAAATTTATTCACGTTATTTGACTCATCAATGTACTTGTGAACACAGGTTGGAAAACTGTGCCCGAAAAAGAGATATACAAGATGACTTCGTTTTTCTTAATCACTATTGCATGTAAGGAAATTTTATTTGGTATTCACTCAAATTCAAATCATACAGAGACGAAACTATAATTTTCAAGCGACTCTTAGGATTGAGTAGTGAGTTCTTTTTGACGCATGTTTCTTTTTTAAAATATCATTCTTCTATTCTGATGAGTTTTTTTTTAATTTTTTCTAAGTGACGTATACTTTTGAATTTGTTGAGCGATATTGTAAAGCATAATATCAAGATATCTGATGAAATTAATCTGCTCCATTTCAAACTAATCCAGTAATGCAAGATATTATCATAAAGAAAATACTCCCCGTAGGAGACAATATTCAGCCTGATGAATAAATCGGAATATTGACATGAAAATTCGATCATAAATAGTTTACGTACTATTTAGATTACTTTGAGTATTTTAGGCACAACTGTTGTCTACTGCTCAAAATAAAACATGTTAAAGAGGAACGAAATTTTGAGATTTTTTGAGCAAAACGTTACCAATTTTTTTCTACATTCAATATCTCAACAACATAGTATCTAATTTGAATGAAAATTTGAGAATCATGAAAACTGTTAATGGGTGAAATTTTAAATCGACATCCTTTTCTTTAAGGTTTTTTCAAGGTCCAATATTTCTGCTAATGAACGTTATGTAATTCCAGAAGGAGAAGTAGGTAATTCTCTTTGACTAAAGTATGACCATATTGAGGTTTCATCAATTCTATTTTGATGTTTGTCTTCAGTCTGTTGAAAGAAAAATTCCTTTCTGCTTTTGATCCTTAATGTGTCTGGATCACTTTGTTTGATGTTTCCTGAGTGCTGTTTTCTAATTTCAATTGCATTCTGTTAGTTTACCTGAATTCTGGCACATCGCATAGCCATGATGCAGCAACAGTCATCTCATATTGACACGATGAAACTTCTTGAAAATCGATAATTCCATTGCTACTCCTTTCCTGACATACTAAATATACGCGAGATAAAAATATTGCCTAAAGAATAAAGATGACAAGGAAAATCTACCATAAAAAACAAGTGTTTCACGCGGTTTGTTTGAATTAATATCACATTGTGTTCCATCTGTATATCGAATAGGAAGCATCGGTATATTACGATTATTAACGGTTTTATAACGAATCTATTCAGTTTATTCTGTAAATTATTTAGAACGAATCATATTTGTTTTTCCTTACATTTAATACTTGTTGATTATCAATATTTGTAATTACATCTTGATTATTTGAATGATAGTAACCAAGAAAATATTCTTGGAGTACAGTTTTCTATATTAGTATATCAAAGTTTCTTTTTAATGTATGCTCAGTATCATTTCCTATACCTTATCAACTACTTTACTCTCGTGATATTGTCGAATATGTGTACCATGACATAATTCATATGACCAATATGGATCCAACTAGGAGTAAATAAATAATCATGAGTGAAAATATTTTTCTCATTAAAAACTTACACGATAAGTACACAATTTTTTGGAATGTAATTTTTCTACATGTGGTTCGATATCATTTAATAAAATAGAGTCGGATGGCTTCTAGAACAGAAAAGTATCTTCAAACTAATATATGAATGGATTAAACTGAGTTTTTTTACTGTATGTGCTGTTTCAAGCGATGGCAAGACACATGAATATTTTTCTTTTCGCTTTGAAGTAATTATAAAATCATTATTTAATTCGGCCGGCTGAAATTTATTCATGAATGTCAGTTGCATTCTTCTCTCATTATCAAAATACATACTGTATTCAATTTTGATTGCCATTTTATGTCGTAAAGAATATCATCATCCAAGAGAGTACTTGTTAATGGAATGCAAAGTATGATGGTAAGGATAATTTGACCAGCTAACATAATTTTTAACCTTCGTTGAGAATAGAATTAATTTTGCCTACGTGAGTCAATGCAATTAATAATTTGTGTTTTATTTTTTGTAAGCAAATGATTCGATTCAATCGTAATCCAATGAATGTTGAAAGCGACCTCTTTCATGCATATTTCCAATATGTTTATATTCTTCGTTAAACTTTTCAGTAGTCGATTCTACAGAAGAATTTTTAATACAAAACCAAGTTGGTTGTTCTCCTTCCGGAATCATTCGATGAACTATCGACCCACGGCATCTGTGTAGAATCCTAGTGCATATGTATATGAAACATTATGGTCAACAGTGTTCACGCGATAGTAATTAGAATAGCAGATGTAAAAGAATGAATGAAGAAATATCAAAAATTTCCGTTTTAAATTGAACAGTAATTGTTGATAGCAGTTAGATACATCTAGAATACATTAGTGAATAGCGCTATTTTAGGACCATCGTACATTTGATTCATACCCATGGCGTAAACATCCGATCATTTTTAGCGGTAAACGGTGGTATTCATCAAAATCATCCGTTTACCGCGGTACCTTGCAGTAGTAGGAGGCGATGACTGGATAAGTTAACCATGTTTTTTCAGGTTTTTATTTCATGGGAACATTCATCCAATCTAATGTATAGAAATTTATGATTTTTGAGTGAGACGATCTGCACAGAGTATTGAAGTGTATTAGGAAGGGATTTCGAGTGTTTTTGATACCGATTCCATCCTTATGTACACCATGACAGATAGACTCCCGAGCTTATCATTAAAATAAACGGTACATTTTAAGTAGCTCTAGAAATGTTGACGTAGAATTTTTAAAAAACAGTTCCAATCACAAAACATCTACACCGTGATTCTTACAACAATGGTTAAATTGAGGTTAAAAATTGGTTGGTACTAGTATTTCAAACTGTGATGTTCAATATTGAATATTTCCTGATTAGATGCATCATTTTCAATTATACTTTGTGTATTGTTCATGATGGGACAGACCTCTGAAATATTTTACTCGTCGTTAACACCTAGTAACATCTGAATGTATCCATTTTAAATCTTTAGTTTACGGCAAATGTCAGAAAGATGATAAGATGAAATCGCTACATTTGTCTCTTGAACCATAAAAATAGAATATTTCAAATACTCTGAAATTTATTTTACTTTGACTTGCAGATGTTGTATATTTTCATTCTTTGTTTTCGAATAAGCAGTGATATGGTATTCATATTTTTGCCCATAAAAAATATGTTTTTAGAAGCAAGAAATAAACACTAATGTTTCTTGTTTATTCATTCGGAAAAAATAAACGGTATGACATCACGAATGACAACTTTGAAACGAGTTGTACTTCCTTTGCAAAAAAACTTGTGCATGCATCATAGCCATTTGATATTTAAAAAAAATTAGAATCGAATGATACTGTTTTAGTCGATCATAAGTACTTATGGATGGAGAAGTTCGATTACAATGGTTCGCTACGTCTAGAAGTAATCTAGATTGAAAAACCGTGTGTCAACGGCCATGAATGTCTTGTATTGATCCATTACATGACTGGATAATTCGATCGTATTACGGAGTCATATAATACCACAAAATATGGTCTCAGGCTTTAGACAAATCGAGTACACACGTATTTGCTAATCCTTAGTCTGACATATTACTTATGCGTCAATTTGAGTGCCTATGCGTAAATGTCATTTTGAGATATGGTACATAGTTATTTGTACTATTATAACAGTAGCTACGAGATTGTCCTTTTCCTATTGCGAGATTCTATCTTTTCAATCGAAGAACTATGACCATGCTTATTTAGATAATAAAGATCTTTTTTATTCTTTTATTTGGTTATCTTTTACAGCGATTTAACTTTTATATATTGAATACCAACAGAAGATTATTTGAATTCGTTTTTCAGTTGTATTAAAACGAAAAACTTTCTTTTATTCATTTTAAATTTTACTACATACAATTTAGTAGAAAATCGAAAGTTCTCATTATTTCTATTATGAAATATATTAAAAGTATCTTTTCTTTGGCAAGGGTAAGATAAAATTATGATACCATCAGATGAAAGATATCCTAATAAATAAAATAAGTTTATGAATGAAATATTTTTCTTCGGACGTTTCATAAAAATTTCGATACGTATCAAGTACATTAGTACTTCCTATACAGAAAACAGATGACAAAAGTAAAACTTTTATAAATTTATTTAGAAAATTTTCTATGCATAAATAATATGATTGATATCTGCTATCTAATGATTGGCATCATTTCGAATAGAACGAAATGCACAAACAATAAAACTAATGTAGAATAACAACTATATTAAATTTTATGAAAATTGACGCCCTTTGCAGATGATATGACAAGCATGTCTAAACCAAATAGACAGATGTAATAAGGTACTGCTTTGTATGATATAGTCGTCTTTAATCTACCATCATTTGTAATCTGTAATACATTTCCAGTCTCATAATTAGCTATTAGCCATTCATCATAGCTAAAAGAACAAAATCGAAAAGCTATATTTTGATTACATATAATATTGAGTGGAAGTGACCAAATATGATTTAGTTTCTCACAAGATCGCAATTCTAAACGTAAATTTTTTTCGAATTTATTCTTAATCATCAATGCAAGAATATCATTTTTGTAAACAATACCATTTATAAATTCATCTTTTGCACATGTATTAGGAGATTTCCATTCTTTGATAGCATCTATCAAAGGTGACAAACGAAATTCCACAATAGATGAACCTCTAACTCCTGTTGTCAAAAAGAGATATGTATCCGAACATGTACATGAAAACCATCTACGTTTCTCAATGGTTTCTACATTTTCAATGGACATGGTATTTTCATCAACAAGAAAAATATTCTTTTCTTCAATGACAATGAATCGATTTAATGTTGACGACCAACACATGTCTCGAATAGCATCATGTGACCATAGGATTTGTTTCTGTACGGTCATTTCTGTATCTATAAAACTTAAATTTGGTGCTTGATGTATCAATAATAATCGATTGCTACAAGCCAACGGACAACAACTACCAGGCGGATACTTTGTTTCTTTGTAAACTGACGACAACATAGATAGAACCGAATCTTTCTTATTAATTTTCCTCAAATGAATTAATGTATCGTTGATTGTTATAGGAGTAATTCGAAAGTGTATATTTGTTTGTTCAATTCGTTTTAATTCATCATTGAGTTGTGCAATACTTGATGTAAATGATTCAATATCATGTTGAGTGACTTCTTTACTATGAATAAGTTTCGATATTTCAACTTGTATGTGACTTAATTTGTCTTTTTGTTTATCCAACATATCGCCTACAAGTTGATCGAGTTCTTGAGATTTTTCTTCAAAGAAATGATCAATCTTTTGATAACAATCTGAACGCCATTGTTCAAGTTTTTGATGATAATCACGTACAGTTTCATGAATGCACAAGTTATTAAATCGATGATTAAGTACATGTATACTATCGGCGAGAGGATTCAACTGAGAAGTGAGAAATTCATTGTGCTCATGGAGATGAGATAAGCATAAATTTTGTTGACAACAATGACATGAAGCACATGATGTATGTTTGCAAGTAACATTAGTACAAGGTTGAAACATTCGATGAAAAGAAAAAACAAGGAATCAGTGTTGCTTCGTCGAAGATGTGAAAAGAGAGAAAATGAAAAAATTTATATGCTATTTAACACACGACGTTCTTGTTTATTTGAGGAAGAAATGAAAAATACGACTTTATCGAATGCATGTAACTGTAAGTTTTTTTCCCACATAAAATTAACAAACTTTGTCATAGGAAAAAAGAGAAGCCGAAATAAAAGAACTCCTGATATTCCAAACGAAAAAAATCAATTTAACATATTTGAATGTTTTTCTCATTGAGTCAACTATATGAAAAAATGTATCAGACTTTGTCTTTTACAAAACGTTCTTTCGAAATTTATGAAAGCACAAAACAATCGTATTTGGTTTTGATTTTGTTGCGATTGTTCGTATTTCCGAAATGAATTAGTTAACAAGATATTTTTATTTATTTTGAATGTAGAATGAATCAAATCTGACAGTTTAATATTGTTCAATCGAACTAATCTGATATTTCTATTGATACTGATGTTTTTTTGTAATGTGAAACACCCATAAAACTAACATACAAGATAATTAGGCTATATGCTAATCCTTCATGCATGTATTATTATTAGAGCAATTATTAGCTTGTTGTTTTCCTTGACATGTAAATCGAAAGTCTTATGTCCTTCTGCAATAAACTTACGGTTGACAAGCCTGCTGACATTATGGTTCGAACTTTATCACCGTGTCTTCATAGTACGACATGAGTTTTTAAATTGTCTTTACAAAATGACGATTATGAATTAAAATTTTTCCATACTATTTTTATTCGAAACAACAAGAAAAATAAAATAAAATGAGATGACTGCTTGCAAGTAACGTCATAGTAATATGAAGGGTGTGACGCTCCTTCTTCTCCATCTAAAAATTACTCATACAACACTTGCTATTCTCATGAAGGTTATCTAATCAGACATTGTGTGCATTTGCTCAGTGACGACTTTGACCACAAGATAGTTTTAAAAAAAAAGAACGATGAAAATTTATGAACTTATGATACAATGTCTCTTGATACTTTATATCGAATGAGTATCCATGAAATTCACTGTTTGTCTATGAACTATATTACTACTATCAAATAAAAGATCAGAACGCGGAATTACTTCATACATTGATTTAAACAGTTAACGTGTTGTATAGTGACAGATTCATCTAATTATTTTTTAACTTCGACTGATTTTTGTGTTCATCAAATAAAAAATTCTCTATCTATTATTTATTTGGTTTGTGTAAAGTCACTTTTATTTGTAAAAAACACATTTTTTTGTTTTGTTTACTTATCATTGAAATGTTCTATACATTGGTGTTCTTTAAATTAGAAAAGCAAGCTAATCGAACGATTATTTTAATGATTATTTCCGTTGGTTGTTTAGCATCAATTTGCTAATACCTTGATCAGCATTAATGAAATAAACATACATGACATATACAGTAAATAAGAATCGCATGAACGAGAAAATTTCTTCGATGTTCTCGTCATTCATCATATATTATTATTTAGCCTTTTTTTTGTCAAGATCAAGGTTTTAGTGGTAACTTTACAAAGCAATGTTTTTGTTTCCTTGGCCTCTTAATTTCTTCATGCTGCTAGTCCATACATAGATGCGTATGTGTACGTATATACATTCATCTTTGATTGGATATTTTATTGTGTATCTGTATGTGAATATGTGCTATGTGAGAATACGATACTCATACAAGTCGGTTGACGAACTTTGAGAAAGAAGAAAAACAACCTGGGCTGGTGACATTCTTGAAGAGAGAGTGGCACAGTGCGCAACCATTCTTTCTCTTCTGCTTATTATGTGAAAGAACTGTCGTCATTATCTGCGATCCTATGTACACAATTATTAGTCTCTCAACCATCCTTTTTTTTTCCTATAAGATGTGTATCTATGCATATACAAATGTGTAGAAGAAAAAAAAGTAATATTCATCAGAAAGCATATGAGATGCTGGTGTATGGTGTCATCAACTCGTATCGACCGGGGAGATTTTAGATTGACGACATAAACACGTCCATTATCATAATATATTAATTTTCTATTTTTATCAAACTATAGTTTTGGAAACCATTATCGAAAACAAAGAAGATTATCGATATTATCTTCTTGTTTGGCTAAGTGACGAAAGCTTGCTTAATTTTCATACACGGTAAGTCATCATTATGATTAATTTGTTGGCTGTCGGTTTTCTTCCTCAGAAAATCATTAGAACACCAGCAAGATCGATACTTGGAAAAAATACACGACAAGGAAACATCTAAAAAGTAGAAGTCTAAGTTGTGGTTTTGTTTTTTCTTTTCAAATAATTGTCATACATCCTTGAAATCAAGATAGCCTTTTGGTTTCAGTAATGCAAAGAAAAACAGCTAACCTAACTCAATTTGTCTACTACTTATCATGTCAATTTGATATTAACGAAATATATAGACGTCATTGAATGATAATAACAACAGAGAAATATATGAGATCATGTTATACATATGAAAACATTTTTCTGTCACATCTAACTGATAGAATATTTCAGTTTTCTTCTATGCTGCTTTATATATATATTATACGTAAGAATCGCGTACATTTTCTGATTGCAGAACAAAAAGATGTACCATCTTTGTCGTGCAAGAACGACTGCTTTGTATGATAATCCTACATGGACGATTTTCTCAATCATAATAGCTTTTGTTGCATAGGAGTTAGGCGAAAGAAAGAAAGAAAGAAAGAAAGAAAGAAAAAAGCAGGAGCAGAATCTCTATTGTTATGATAAATTTTCTATTTTTTTTCCGTTTTCTACGATTGATACGCAAACTCGTAGACAAGAATATATTCCCTATCTACCAATATCATCCAGACTCGGTTATGTACATATACACACGCACGCATGGATAACAGGGGAAAAAAAGAAGAAAAATTATTTTGTCTTTCCCATTTGTGTCGATACATGTACATAGGTCACATTCAAAGGAAAAAAAAAGGATTCTCTTTTTTCCTTCTTTTCTTCTACTGTGTGTTAGGCATATCAGGCGAAGAGATCGGAAACATATTCCAACTGAAGAATGTTTTCTTCCTCTTTGACCGAATGCTTTCTATGACTGGTCAAATGTTTTCTCACTAGGATATTCTCTGATTTCCTTGTCTTTATCCTTCTTTCTTTTCTCTATTACATGCATCATGCTGTTTCATGCGTTTGAGAAAAGAACATCTCGGCAGCCATAAAAAAAAGTTGTTGAGATTTGTCTTCAAAAAGAAAACAAAGGGAATATGGACAATACAAGTTCTGTGCTGTTGATTTTCGTCAGTGAATAGCATAGACTAGAATATGTTAGGTGATCGAAAAACTGTTGTTTTACGAGGCGGAGCTCCATGGGGTTTTCGACTTTCGGGTGGTGGTCAAACACCCATTTACATTGCCAAGGTACTAATTTTCAGTGCATTCTTTTTGCTGTACAATCAAATTAGTGTTGTTTGCTTTTTACTTATCGTAATAACTTATCTAGGTTCGCAGTCGAAGCAAGGCAGTATTTGGAGGTCTTGCAACAGGTGATACAATCGTCTCGGTTAACGGTATACCTTCATTACAACTTTCATTACGTGAAATCAACGACATAATTGATACGATTCGTGATCAATTAATTATCGAAGTACAAAGGTATGATTGAAAAACACATCGGAAAAAAAGCATTGTTCTTCGAATTTGTTTTTTATAGTAGTACGCCCAATACTCGTGGTTTACGACTCGATTCAGGTTCGAGTATAGACACAAGAGAAAACAGTCCTGTTCGTCCAATACAACGTATAACACCTCAACACAGACAAATGGATAATCATCAGTATACATCATCACGTACAACACCAACTTATCCATCGTATACATCAGCATCAGGTACAAATCATTTCAATAATGCAAATTCGTTTAATGGTGATCAACAATATTTGGACTCTTATGGACGTCCAACATCAAATCCATTACCAGCTCTATTTCGTACAGCTACAATTACAGCTAATTCGCCGCAAACACCCGTAGGAACAGCACGAATACAACAATTAAGTTATCGTCCATCAGTATCAAATAGTACATACGATACACCACGTAATTACAATGGAGCTACGGCAAGTGGTTATCTATCCGATACTAATGATCTACGTCGTTCATCAATATCTTTGCGTCCAATGAATGGAACATCAAGTCATAGTCGACAAACAATTAATCAACAGCCATTTCTCACACCATCAACAGCACCATACAACACAAAACTCTCAGCAAACAATGACCAAAATTATTTTAGTGATTCCGAATATGTCACATCTGGTCCACGTTATTATAAAATTTCACGACAAGTAAATACGAGTCGACGACCAAGTAATGTTGTTTTACCTATTCGTTCGATAGTTAGTAAAGCTTATGATCAATATGTACCCCCGGAACCACCAAAACCGCAACAAGAAATTTTTGACGTATATCGCTATCAACAAGAACAGCAACGTCTCGAACGAGAACGAGAACAACGCGAACGTGAAAGACAAGAACAATTACAACGCCAATTATATCAACAACAAAAGCAACAGCAGCAGCAGCAGCAGCAGCAACAACAACAACAGGCAGCTTCTACTCGATTTAGTGCATCCTCAAAACATACTTTTCCATCTCAAGTGACTGTTGACCATGAAATCGGTGCTGAACTATTCAAATCACCTATAGCTAATAGTAAGTTCTGTTATATGATTACTTCTACATTGACAAATAAAAATGAAACAAACTAACATGTACTTTTATTTTTTTAGAGAAACTTTATTCTGATTCAAGTTTCTTTAAAACTCCATTTAATACTTATCCAACTATTGAGGAACAAAAATTAATGGCACGTAAAATAGCATCGATTCTTGAAGGTGGTGATCCAACACAAAAGGGTTCTACAAAATTTGAAAAACAACGTCAACGAGTAGAAAAATATACAACTGAATCGGACTCAACGAATTATAGACCATTACGTCCATTACAAACTAATGATTCGTCATATTCTCATCAACAACCAAATCATTATAATGCATCATCGGATCTACCGGAATGTATTAAACATAGTTTAGATGAAGCTCAATACATAAATCCATTGCGATATGTTGGTGCACCAGAAGAATTCAAACAAATACATATGCAGGTAGGGAAAATTTTGAAACACATGTATGATAATAGTTAGTCAAAACATCATTTTTTCTAACATTTAGGAACATGTTACACATACAAGTGTTCCACCACAAGCCGCCATGAGTCTTGTTGCTGACTTGAATCAAAGTCGAAGTAAAGGTGCAGCATTATTCCAAAAACGTAAAGCTCGTTCTGAAAAATGGGTTATCGATGAGAATAATGTGAAAAAACAAGGCTATCAACCAACATCACCCTATATTGGGGTTAGTAGTTATATCATCAATCATAGTTAGTTTTTATAATCAATTTTGATTATCTCTGTAGCCAACAACGAAGCCATGGGGACAACGTGCACCATCAATATCTGATAGTGAAGGGCCTAGTTTTTCACCAGTACGAGCCACATTCAATCCTTCTTCTATTTCTAATTCTTCCGAACCAATTTTATCACCGGCACCCGTGCAACCGGTACCACGCTATGGAGATTTTAATGCAAAACCAAAAGGATTCGGTACTTGCCATGCTGAAAGTAAGAGATGTTTTTGTTTTCTTTTCGTTCATGTTAAAATCAGATCATTTTCTTCTTCAATCGTTAGATCAATCGCCACGTGGAAGTATTGACGCAAGAAAACCACTTAATCTTAATATTGAGCCAAGTATTCGTGAAGGTACATTGATAATTGTTTTCGTGTGAACTAAATTTTTGAAGATTTAAAATTTCTTTTCCTTCGTTGTTTTCTTGTTATAGGCATTGCTGAATCTCATACAAGAAGCGCTTCTCAACCTTGGTCTCCACCAAGTAATTCTCAACCTATATTTTCTCCGAATCAATCACAAACGTCTACTACGAATAATTTTAATTATCCGTCGGAAAATCTTCTTTCAAAATGGAAGAATCATGATTATGCATCATGGAATCAATCTAAAATGCAAGATCAACGTCAAGCACAAATGCTGACGAGTCATGATGGTGTTGATAATATACGTCAACGACTTATGCAATCGAATCAATCATATTCATATAGTGGATTGAATCAAAGAAGCAGTAATAATGCTAGTCCTAATCCATATCATTCAATTCAACGAGTGCAACAACAAAATTTTACCGATCTTTAAAGGTTTCTTAAACGTCAATGCATACAAGCCAAACTCGGTGAAATAGATCAAACGTTTATTCGCTCAATATGCATGCATATGCTATAGTCATGAGCATTTTCTTCTTTTTTTCTGAGTATATGTTTGTAGTCTAGACTAAAGAAACATCATAACTTCCCTTGCTTTTTGTTTATTCATTTAATTGTTTCTTTTTTGTTGATTTTGACTGTGTGTTTGTGCGTGTGTTTTTCTTTTATGATGGCACTTTGATTACTCATACGCATTTCACCATCGGCAATTGTCTTTAATAAATTTTCTTATGCACAGATTAACATAGAACAAAGAAATGATTAGATACATAATTTAATTTTCATATCAATGTTAAGCAAAGAATATCTAGAACGATTCTTATGGGACAATGAGTCCAAACAACACGGAGACAGAGAGAGAGTGAATTCATGCTGCCATCTTATCGAGAAAGATGTCAATTAACTCAAAACTATTTTGCTTTCTACTATCTAAGTTGTCTACCATCGCTAATCTTAATAAGGTAGAGACGTCCCTGATCAATATCTAAACATAAGTCGATCTTTGCCCAATAGCTGCATAGAGACCTTGATAACGATGGATTCCATATTTTTTTTATGATACTCGAAAGAAAATGTGAAGGTGAATAATACAAAGAATCAATAGTGCTTACCATTTATGTTTCTATAATGTACTTGATTGTGTTCCATAAACAGTTGGCATGATATTGATATTAGATTGCTCAATATCATATCTATCTTGATATGTTTAATGACATACATTTGTTTCTATCGATCATTCTTGGTTCTAAGAAATTTCTTTGTTAGAAATACGAACTTCTGAATAGGTCAAATGCATACTAAGGAACATTATGATTTCCTTTAATTTCGATGTATCATGCCATAAGAAGATACTTGATTCTTCGTCATTCTTCTATCAGAAAGTGTGCTGAAACCACAATTTAGATTGAGTAGCAGTGGGTAGGATTCATGGGGGAGAGCGGGGGGGGGGGAGCGATGCTGACTTAGAGTCTCCTGGCTAATGATGTGCATATGCTAAAAAACTAGTTGGAAATGGAAGGATCAAAGGTTCAACTTTGAGGATATACCAATTGTTAATAAATAATATATCGTGTTCGAAGAATATTCCCAAAGTAGGAGAGAATTCTCGACTAAAAAAAACTTGGCAAAGTTATCTTTCAAACGAATACGTTCATTTTATTTCAACAAGAAATTTCTCGTTACCGCACACTTAAGAAATCCGTAATAGCTAGATTTTGCAATTTATGTATGTGTCAGTTTTCTCTAATCCCCATCTAAATCGAAACATCTGACATTAGTTACTGGTTAGATCACATTTATTATGAAATGTTCGACATACTAAACGTGACGCAATTTTTCTATTTCTTCGGATCAACAGAAACATTTTACTCAATATCGATTTCGAATATTTTTCTATTTACTAAGACTTTCCATAAGCTATATCCATGTACGAAATATTCCTCGTACATTTCACACGTTAACCGTTCTAATAATTATGTATGAAGTAATAAATTCATTTGAATTGTTCTATTTTCATCATTCATTTTATTTTTCTCATTAGCATAGATCGTATATTCATTTCCTGACCTCAACCTATTGTATTAAAATGGTTTGAGAAAAAGAAAAGAGGATATTAACGTTAAGCATGCTTCATAACTAAATAAAGACTTTCATAGGAAAATCTTGATCAAGAAATTTATTATGAACACTATAATGGTATTCGCATTTTCTTGTTTTTGTCACGATATTTGCCTTTAGATCGTATTTTGTAGTGAAAGTCAATTGGAGATTCTACTTGTACATTTCGAATAGTGATTCATAATAAAAACAAATTTCAACATAGTATCATTTAGTTTCACTCATAAAATGACCACAGGATTTTTCTAGTGACTCGAGTAAAACGCTTTGTACGAAGCCATTCGACTTAGATCAATAGTGTTGGTTGATGTAGAGTATTGATATTATCATTAATTATGAAAATGATAGACTTGCAATATAAAACTGTTTAACAGCAATTATACCGTACGATTCAGTAGCATTCGTAAAAATAATTAGTAATTCGGTAGTACGAAAGTTGTTAGTTTATCACTGATGAACTTCTTCATCCATCGTTCTCTTACCCTTACTGTCTTTGTACACTTGCTTTTCAGTGGAACAAAATTATCAATAAAAATACATCTTTTTCTTTAGAATGAATGTAAAACATAGATTTTCAATAATACTTATTATGACAATGTTTCTTTTCTTTCATTTAACTTTGATATTAACCACCGTCTGAAGCTCTACCTTGTTCAATCATTAGCCACAGCAGTATTCAATGTAATCAACTTTCAATTGGTTCAAGACAACATCCTAATTATTAATCTAATTTGACGATTAAGATGCTACTAGGAATATGAAATATGCTCTTAAATATTAATTCTCGAAACCATAACATATTTGGCACTATCGCTTGTAGAATGCTACTTTTCGGTTATTGATAATCATTTGCCAAATCGGTTAATTCAAAACGTTCATTGAACTATGATAATTCTTTTAATTTTTTCAAGTATGAGATAAAAGCGTGAAATACACTATAACTATTGTCACTCAGTAGTTATATGAAACTAGCAGTGTTCGATCCATCTTAGGATACGTTTTTTTTCTTCATAATTCTTTTCTAATGAGACACTATTGATATTTTAGATGTCAACAGAAGAGAGGAGCTCGTCATATTATCGATTTATCTTCACAGTAGTTTGAGATCGAGATTTTCATATTCCATACATCACTATCAACACTCACCAACACAATCAGGCAGTATTTAGTTTTCTAACACATACATAGCATTACAGAGAAGAAGAATAGTTTAACGTGAATGAAACATGTGTCACTCATATTAACATATATTGTAAGATTATGATCATTTTGAAATTTGATCTTTCTCGTAATTATAATTTATATCTGGCACGTCCAAGTTGAATGATGATGCTACGTAAACATCTTGTGTTAAAAAAGAAGGCATGATGGCATTATTTATGTATACTTTATTCTTTACAACGATCAAGATTAATTTATTCTTAATAATGAACACAATATGTACATCTCGATATGAAATCAGATAGATTTTTCTCTGTATACTATGAAAAAAGAAAAGAAGAATTTTCTATATTGCGAAACGCTCTGTTATCCACATGAGTTAATGTTGAATAAAAATGTGTCTTCCTTGAGCTCATTCGTAGCAAACATATTATTGATGGATTGAAAAAAATAATTTTTTTACAAGTAAATAATTCTGCCCGAATGAACATGAACGATGAATTATCTGCAATAAGGAATGGTTATTTACATTCAACAGGCAAGGCAATAAAATCTCCGAAATATGCAGTTTATGACCCAACCGATTGTCTGCTCGGCAGAAATTAGGATTAAGAATCAAGAAATTTAACTCATTTCGTACACATGTTGAGAAATGATTCTTGACTTCAGTGTTTTTCATGTTAAAGATTGATTGATTGTGATTTTACCTTCATTGTCATATATGCAACTATTCTGAAAGAAAAACTTGGATGTATTATTTGTCCATTGTATCTAGTTCATACGTCTCTTTTAGTTTTGAAAGTTATTAGCATTCTATTCGTTCAATTTTTGAAATTCGATTGATGGCAATATTAATTATTTCTTGGATGAAGTCTAATACAAAAAGATCAATGATAAAATCCGACTTTTACCATTCTTAGTCATATTAGAAAATATAACTTCTAAGATTTTACTATTGTTAGGCATAATTGAACATGTGTGCTACACGAAAATGTAATGAAAGTCAATACTATGTATGAAATACGATAGTTTTTTTCTTAACGATTTAAGATGTCTAACGTTTTAATGTATTTTCACTATTTTTTTATCATTTTTTCATGGGTCTTTATTTGGTCTATGAGCTCCTTTGTTTTTCTTATTTGTCTCTTCGATAAAAGAACGATAGCGAGTGATATCAAAGGATGCACAATATAATTGACGAAGAAGACACTCAACGTTTACCTGCATTGAAGAATTTAATCATTTTTTATTATTAGAATATTGAATTACTAAACTGAGAAATAATTATAGAAAATTATTTTTTATTTTCCTTATGTTTATTGAATTTTAAATTTTAGTTATGTTCTGATCAATGATAATCCCGATGAAACTGGATGACGAGGTTAAGTACGATATATGATAAAACGAAACAGGCAAAAGCAATAAATGAATGTATGTGACGTTGTCAAAATCAAGTTGTCTTCTTCGGGTCGTATATCGAAATATATGAAATTACTGTTTCAAGATTTCCTTATCGATGCAAATATTAAAAAGAATATTGAAATGTCCAGATGATATTAGAAAGATATATAGAATATTTGATGTCATCTTCCGGTTTACTGCACTATCTCGTACATTTATCAGAGATTGCTTGTTTATTGTTTTGTATGTAGAACATGTATTAAATTTTGTACATCAATGATATTATCATGACAAATTATCTGTTTACGAATGGCTGAATAAATTGAAAGGATACTTTGTTTTTTACCAAACGATCTTCTAATCGATTAATTGAAACTACCCGAAAATTACAAGAAATTTATTTTAAAAAAGAAATCCATCGATTGAATGAAAAATTTATTATAGTTAAGTGTAGTTTTTTAGTGAAGAAAAATAAAAATATCTTGTTGAGAAAGTAAAAATTGATTTAGAAAATAAGAGACTGAATGAATGTTCATGATAGCTTCAAGCAGAATAAGAATTGGATGTATAAATTATGTTTTATAGGTCATTTTCAAGAAAGGTAGTGCTTGACCATAGCGATAAACAATATATTCAGTGAAACCGCCCAAGGTTCCAACAACTGAATGAAAGTTCACTGGTGCCGCTACCAATTTACTATCAGTTGTTGTCTGTCGTGACTCTTTACCTAATAAAACTTTATTATAATACATAACACGCGTACCATCTGTTGGATCCGCAAGCGCATAATCATTTGACTTTTTAGGATCGTCAGCGAAGTATGCACCATGACCTGAATATTGAATAATTCATGAAGAAAAAAAAATATAAACGAAGAATTTCATTAGGAATTCATTACTAAGATCAATAACAAACCCAGGTCGAACTCACCCCATTTGATCCGGTGGGAATTTGTCGGAATTCGTCGGAATCCTTGGTATTGGATTCCGACAGGAAGTTGCCGAATGTCGGAAAGTGGTGGATTTTCAGGGTTCCGACAGGATCCGGGCCATTCCGACACTTTCCGAAATCTACCTGTCGGAATCCAATACCAAGGATTCCGACAACTTCCGAGGAATTCCAATCGGATCCGATAAAATCCGATAATTTTCCGCTAGGATCTAACAGGATCCGACTGTCGGATTGTTCGTCCTGGGAAGTCAAATTGTACTGTTCATAAATGTCTGCAGATATTCTGAGTAAAAGTAAAAATGACAGTTTAGTTCAAGTTTTATTTATTCGAGCTTGTAATCCTATTAATTTTGTTCCGCATATTGATTCGGAAAATTAGTCAAAAAGAACTGGTTATCATTCAAACATGATATTTCTATCTTCAAAACAAATTGAATTTACTACTAGTACTTTGGTTTGAAATCCGTGATCATGTCATTGATTCTCTCTATCACAAAGTAATTTATATGAGAATGTCTTCGAATTCGAATCGAGAGAAACTATCGTATTTTCTAAAATAAACTTGATTTTGAAAGATTTATACTGTTCCTAATCTTTCTATTAATGTTTATTAACTGTAATTGAACTCGTATCTTTCAGAAGCAAAGATCTATTCACTCTTGATTCTTATTTTCTTTTAACTTGCGTGACATTTTCTTCATGAAGTCGATCCAAGACAATGAATGGAGAAGGATATGAGCGTATGTAATAAGGAGGATGAAACAATGCGCCGCCGACAACTATGAAAATCATCTCATATATGAACTACTCACCCCAATGTCCAGAAGCGCTAAAATAACGGTCGTCGAAACCATCGTCTCTGATACCATCTATACCAGGTCCTGAGGTACCATGAAAGAGCAAACGTTCATTTGGATCGAAACCCAAGCATTGTTTAGCAATGATCTTTTTCATCGATTCATATGCATCTTCTACAAGAGGATTTTTCACTTGTTCAATGGAAATCAGTTTGACTGAAGCTCCGATTGTTTTCATTTGCGTTTCTAAATCTTTGTATAACTTTGTCGATGATGGCAATGGTACCAGGACAGAAGAATATTTTGGATTCGGATTTGGTACAACTAAAAACGGTTCCCCCGATTGTGTCCATTTTCGAGTAACTACCATCTTATTAACACGTTCTTCGAGAAAACTATCGACCGGACGAAGTATTTGAAAGCGTTTATTTTTAATATTGTCGACGATTGTTTCTAGTTCGATTGAATATGGTCGTGCTTGAATATCAACACGCATAGCTAACTCGTGTGTATAATCTTTTTCTAACGATAAATTATTCACGTCGAAATCAATACGATCATGCGTCAATGCAACATGTGGCTCAATTAAGTCCATTGTAAATGGACCCGTGGGAGCAATTTCATCAATTAGCAATACATAACGCCAATCTTGCCGAAAAATTTTGCACGAAATATCATACTTATAGAGTTCATCGTGAAATCTCTCAATATCGAAGTATGCATGTGTCGGTAAATGACAGTCTAAATCTGCTGGAACAACTTCTTTATTTATGTACGGTATTCCATTAGATAACGAAATCCAGTCTTTTGGATTTGCTAAAGCAGGATTTGGTCGTTGCGTATACTTGCCAACCACCCAGTCACGTACGAAACCACCTTCGACTCTGCATGAAAAAAGACAAACAGCTATCCAAGCTACAACTTCCATACGTGTTTCACGTGTTGCTTGTACTCCTTTTGCACCATTGTATAAGTCGATAGTTGTTCTTTTACTATCTGTCACGCAGGCTATTCGTTCTTCAATATCAAGATATTTTGATCGTACTTGAGGACGAAAAACTCGTGGTGGTACACCTTAAAGAGATTGAAAAAAAATTCATTGATCTAGTCCGATCAGATATTGTTCAATTCTAAGTCACTTTCGAATTGAAGCGATTTACCATAGAATGAAAGAAATTTATAAGCGGTGTGAAATGTTAAGTAATAAAAAAAAACATATGCTAAAAATCACTTATCAAAAGATTTCTAGTCACACCGAAACAATTTTATATGATGACTTGAAATTTATGTTCCATCAAGTGAGCGATGAATGTTCGAATTTTGAATAACACAGTTTCTGAAGTACCTAATCTTGAAACACAGCATATGTTTCAATGCAGCAACTTTTCATCTGTAATGTTCTGCTATCAATGACAATCCAGATTTTTTAAATGTATCCAACATATGCGTCAATGCTTAGTGATTATGAAACCCCTTCACAAATTATATACTCACGTACATTCTTTTCGCTATATGTGTGATTGGATCTAAGTGAATCATAGTTACTTCGCTCTCATCCAAATAGATACTTATAGTCTTCCTCTGCATTGAATCGATGATAGTTGTGCTTTTTCATTGTTTTTATAGGATACGATGGCAACGTTAAAAATAAACGATGTAATCATTAACCATTAGCATGGCTATCAGCAGATAGACCAGTAAATGTGGGATTCACGGCTACCACTACATTGCATCCTTGCCGTAGGTTAAGAGTGGATATGATGTAACAACGTACTAGTTAACATGTGATAAATCAGGCGTACCAGATCTTCACAAATCTCTCGCTCCGTTTAGAAAAAAGTTATTTGGCTCATTGAATATTGAAAGTCATCAATACTTAACTATTATCATTAGATGCTGGGTAACTAAGTCTTACTAAATGATGCTCATGTAATCTATTATCTATTTTTATTTAAATTACGTGGGAAAAACTCAATGAAAATGGGCTCAACTGCACGTGTACTAGTATTGATAAACCTACTCGCTCGAAAATTCAAGATCAAAGAGATTACTGTCTATTCAGCTTACAGATTTCAGCATTTGTAGATAATTTTATTGAAAAGAAAACAATCTCGATTTTCTCGAATCAGTCATTCGAGTAACAATCGGAATAAAGACCATAAAAATAAGAATATATCTGAACAATTAAAGTGAGATTATCGATCTAAATAAACAGATCAAATGACATAAATTTTCAGACTGCTGAGGAAATCGCATTAATTCAATTATTTGTAGAATATGTGATGTGAACTTTATTCATTTTTTTCATTCATTGTTAAATAGATTTATCAATTTAATTTTTCTTAATTAATGTCACGTATTCAACTAATCATTCTTTTATCAGACAATTACTAATGTTTGATCAGGAAAAGTTGCTTTTAGCACAGTAACTAGTGCGAAAACTGAGTAATTAATTTCGGAAAACTTGGTGTACAGTTTTGTTCTATTGTGGTTTTCATCAATTAATATTCAGTGAAATTGGGAGAATAATTATAAATCACAGAAGCTTATTTAATCAATAATATGTGTTTGGCTTCTCCTAGCCCATCATAACGCTGTTCTCATGCAGAGAATGAGCATGAATGAAGATTTTCTTTTCGCACATATTCATTTGATGTGACAAAAGAGTAATGCTACTCGGAAGAAAACATGAAGAGAAATGTAATGAATGTTTGACCTGTATCAAGAAAAGAGAATAACTGAAAAGAACGCTGAAGCAAAGGAAAAAAAGTAAAATATTTTTACTAATTGTAATATCATTAGTCAACAAGAACAGTCGTTCTTCTATTTACATCAGAATAGTTTCATTGAAAAAAAATAAAAATGATCCACGATCAAACACTACTCTGTACATGAAAAAATGCATTTTATAATTTAATGAACAAATAATTAGTTTATTAAAAATATAGAATAGCTATACTAAACCGAAATGTTTACAGTGATATTTTGATTTCTTGTGTAATATCATCTGCATAATGCTGAGCAACTTGTAATGATTATTCAAATTATGACCTTACTTTCCTCTATGACAGTTTTTTTTCATACAATGCTATGACCAATCCCATATTTTCTAGACGAAAAATGCACTCATCTTTCACGTACCTGAATTCGGATGCCGAATGACGGCACAATCTTGTAACCATCTCAAGAATGAATCGAATTCTTTTTTCACATTCTTGTATTCTGAATTTCTTCCATTGACTGTTACATCACAAGTATTCGTTGATGTGTTACAATTAACTGTTATCGTCACTTGTTTTTGATTCTGCCAGCGCCATTGCATAGGTCTAAATATTTGCGGCATTTTTATTACACTTTCCAAATTTCGAACTAAATTCGTATGTTTTGAAATCCCAGGTGCATTTTTATTTTCCAATGTGAATTGAAAGTCTTCCTCCATATTTTGTCGGAGATGCAATTCAGAATTGAAGACAGTTCCGGCTGGACCCGTTAAAGTAGCAGTCTTGTTCGTACTATCCAAGATCATGTTTATTCGGTGCGAAAATTTTGACACAGCATTTGAAAATATATTGTTACTTTTTAGACGTTGTTCTTCTTCGTCGTTTAATTTCAATTCACGTTTGACTTTGTATTCGACCCAGTCAGGTTTAATTTCACCGACAAATGAAAGTATAGCTTTTGCACGAACAGATGTCGAATAACGAATATCACGAGCTAGAATAAGCGCCGGAGGAACACTAGTCGTTGATCGATATAGAACAGATTGTGAATCCAAAGTGGCCGTATCGATTTCTGATGAACCATCGTACCGAACATAAAGATCACCTCTATCTTGTAACGTCTTCATTGATGCAAACACATTACTAGAATATCCAGTTAATAATGATTTAGCGATTAGTTCCCAATTATTTGATTTAATTTGTGCTTTCGCTTTATAATCAGTCGATAAATTAAATGCTTTTTCTAAATTTCCATGACGTCTCAATGCTTGTTTTATAATATGTTGAATACTGGTCAAACCTTTTGCTTGACAAACACGTTCCAAACGAAAATCTTTAGATGGTACAGATTGTTTAACAAGTAAGACTTGATCAAGCACGTTTAATAATGTCATAAAATCGCCGTCTGTACTTTTGAATGTTTGAGGTATACCTTTTAATACAGCAGTTGTATTTAATACGCTTAAAATAGATGAAAGTGATATCATATCTCCGCCGCAGTTATACTCTTTCAATGCAGCAAGAACACATTTCGACATTGGCAACGAACCGAAATCTGGCAATTTCGCGAGTGCATTGCCATAATTCGTTAGTAACTCGCTTGGTGCATTAGCAAGAATACCTAAATAAAAACCATAAGTTAAAATTCCAAATTCAAGACATATTTTCTTCATATTGATCCAAAACGTTCAAGAATCAACAATTTAAATTGAGACTAAATCTTGCTACCAAGTTTCACTAGTTATGTTAATTTCAAAGAAAAAAAATTTGTCAAGCTTTTTTAAAGAAGCGATATTATATTAGTAGTTTAATAAAATAAGTGAATTTAAAAAGGTTGTGTAATTGTTTGAGAGTTGATAATAATTAGTTACATGTTCGAGAATATAGAACTAGCAGATGATATGTAAGATTTATAGTACTTTTCAGTATGGGTAAGCATATAATCTGTATATTAATAACAATATTTGTCGTTGTTCACATGTCACGATTAACAAATCAAAACGAGAAACAAAAGTCACATCCACTAGAAGTTCTTACAACTAATAAGTAATTGCCATGTTTGATCGTCTTCAAAAGCTATTACTAGTTGATGCATGACACGATATGAGGGAACAAACGACATCTTAAAAAATTAATCTATGATCAAACTACACTCAACTCATTTAAAAATGGGTAGATTGATTGCCGTATTGGATTAAAAAAATTCAAGAAAGGCCCCACAAATAACAAGTTAATTGTTAATTTTGGTTGTAAATAGATGAAGCATGGCTGGATCATTGGCTCAGTATTTAACGATACCACCAGATCAATCATCAGAATTCCGAAACTTGACAAGCTCATTTGTGGCGTATCTTAATAGAATGACTGTACTCAGTATTATAAAACTTTTCTTGATTTAATTGTCTATCAGATAATTTCGCGTACAATAGGAGAAAAAATATTTAGCTAAGATAGAAATTTCGAAAGGTTCGAGCTTCTTAGTTTTCTTGGCATCAAATCATTTGAACTCTATCAATACTAGTTGATTGGAGTGCCTGTTTCAAAAACAAAGCTTCGATCTTGTCCAAGTTTTGAATAGACAACTTAATCTTTCGATTTATATGGATCAGAGACGTTCTTCTTGTCAGATCTGAAAAGATTAACATGGGAAGTACAAATTGGTTCTCGATTTTTCTTGTATCTGTTTGGTCGAAAATATTGACCAATACGATTTTGGTTGTGAGTTAGGTGTGTTGTGAGGTTAAAGACTATCGATAAAAGTGGTTGGGTCGAGCTCGAGATTGGTTTGCTTCTTCTAGGCAGCTTTTCGGATTGAGCTCAGTGAAACTCATACATCCGTCGCCGGACTTGTTTGTTTTCAGGTTGAGGACCAAAATAATAACAATTAGATTTAAAGAGTGCTCACCTAAGTTACGAAGCTCTTGAACCGTATGATTGATTAAGTTTTGTGATGGCTTATTCGGCAAGAACTCTTTCATGTAATCTAATCCTTTTTGTAGTGGTGACTTTCGCAAGGCAAATTCGATGTTCACCAAATCCGATTGACATATTTGCGGCGTTGGATATCGTTTATCTTCGACTTTGAAATCATACAATGAATAGTAAGTGCCCGCTTGTGTCCTACCTAGTCGACCTAAGCGTTGTTTTATTGTCGATTCCGCTGCACGCTCAGCTTTTAGAACAGTTCGTTTTAACTCTGGATCATAAACAGGCACGTTAATCATACCAGTATCAATAACATACTTTAATTGAGGAAATGTCAATGAAGTCTCAGCAACTGTTGTGGAGAAGAATACACTACCTTGGTCGAGGTACTCCTGTTGAGTTGATGCTTGCTGTGATTGAATAAGGGGATAAGCGATAATGGCTCCACTAGTAATTTTTTTCAAAAGAGTACAACATTCATTGACTTCTTTAACTGAACTGACAAAGCAGAGAATTTGATCGTATCGACGACGTTCTTGATACAACTCTTGTACAATATTCAGTATGTTTGCATTCGGACGAGCACATTTAGTAACAGGATATAAGGTACCCATTAGTGGCATTTCGTATTCCGTAAAATTCACGTTCGGTATGTGACAAAAAAGTTTCGGAACAGATGTATCCAAAGTAGCAGACGAAATAATTAATTTTATTTTCGATTTTAAATCCGGTTTCAACTTGAGTAAGCGGGCTAATAATGCTAAGCAATGATCGATATTGACAGAACGTTCATGAACTTCATCAACAAAGAAAACAATTGATTTGTTCAATTTTGTATCTTTCGAAATAAAGTTCTCATCATACAGTAGTCGTTCTTTGAGTAGCCCATCAGTCAAATATAGAACTTTGGCATTTTGATTATCATCAGCACCACTAACAGCCCAGCCGGCGAGTTTCTTTGAAAATGGATCTTTTCCTACTGTCGTCGTGGCGTTGACACGATTGGAAATTAACATGCACGGCAATCGTCGAGGCTGAGTAACGATGATTTTATCGTAGCCTTCTGCAGCGAGCAAAGCTGGTAGTAGAGTGGATTTGCCTAGAAAAGAATTAAAATCGTATGTTCACAAATTTTCTTGACTATTGTTTCATGATAAGAATTTTCTCGTTAACAATCAGTCGCTGCTGATTTACTACAGACTTCAATTCTATACGGATTGTATTAAAAATACCATGCGCATGAAAATAAAGAAGAGTAATATATTTCAAGGATGTATCTCTCTTTGCAAGAATAGAATATTTCATACGAGAATCAAAAACCGCCTTTTTTCAAACTTGGTCAAATTTCTATGATTGTGTAAGTAGATATTCGAAAAATTTCGGGTCATCTACTCTGTTACATGAAACAATTACACATATATACATGTTCTCAAAGACAATCTTGTGTTTTTCAGTTCGATACGAACTTCGATTGCTCTAAAATAAGAAACGGTTTTTTACTATGTCGGAAAATTCCAAGCGACCTATTTCTGTTAAATAGATGTAAAGTTGTGATGTAGCTAGTTTTTTTTAAACAAGAAAACCAAATAAGAGCTCATGATAAATGCTCTCATATAGATCTATTATTTTCTAATGAAATTCTATTGCTATATCTTAAAGTTTAGTTCAAGTATCGATAACTTCTGTCAATTTTGCAATGAGGTTTTTCTAGTTTCCTCCAGTCTTATTTTCTGTATTTGACAAGCTGTCAATAACAATGACCATCCTTCAATAAATCTTCTTTTTTCGGTGAAGTCCTATCTAATAATTTTTTTCGACAATGACCGAAGTCATATTGTGTTTCAAGAATAAAATCAACATATTTTTAGTTTTGACGAACAATCCTTTTAGGCCAGGCAGAACTTAGCCCATGCCGAAAGTTATTTCAGAATTTCAATGCTAGCGTTTACAAATTCCTGCTACATCTATCAATAATTACTTTGAAAACTGCTTACCTAAATGGATATAACATTAGGTAGCAAGAAACAACTTCTTAATGGTTACTTTAATAATAAAAAGAAAATGTTGCTCAATTTCTAATTAAAAATTTATCCTTGTATTGAAACCAAATAATTAAAATAGAGTTAGTTTTGCACGTTTTAACTGACCTCAAAAGAATTTTCCTATTTTCATACAATAGACTACAATGCAAATTTTTTCAAACAGTATCACTAGTGTAGCATACAAAAGTTTCATCAGGCAAATGTCGGCTTTGATCTAATACAAATCACATGTTACTATGAGAGAATTTACTCCAGATGATTCTCCAGTTGTTATGCAACAAAATCAAATTAGTTTAGAAGGTACAACTGTCATACAGTTACTGGTTGACGGTTAGAACTGTTCATTTTGAGAAAGCAAGCAACCCATCAGTCAACATGATTTTGGCATGCTCATGCATGATTTTGAGAATGAGAGATCACATTTATTATAGTAAAACTTGATTACGGTCAGGATATGTGCTTAATGTATTTAAAGAGAAGATGATTGTATATTCTACATTCTCTTCGATCACACCTCAAATATCGTAACAGATGGACAGAAAACATGTAATACTCATATGGTATCACAAAAATTGGCAATGTCTTTGATATAGTAATCTGTTGCACTCTTGCATGTAATTTGATCCATCTAAAATTACTTTCTTTTTGTCGATGGAACTATTTCTTCTGTTCGAATTTCGATTCCGTAAACGTCACGTTGACAACTGTTTTCTATTAGAACTTTTGAAAATCGAGTTCAGCTATAGAACAGAGAGGTACTACTAATCATGAAAAGTGATGAATTCTTTTCTAGATAGAGTTTTCTTGCAAATATGAAGTGCCTAATCGGTTGTTTAATTGTTTTCGGCTATATTCTTAATATAATTTACTAGTTATTGTTCTCTATCTTTGTACATGAGAATGATTGCAAACGCTATGTCCTACAGAGAAGGAAAACCAAGGTACGTACCCAGAGGGGGAGGACGCTTAGAACCAGACACCCTCCACTGCTTTTGAAAGTTGCTTCTAGAGTAAGGAAAATGTAACCTATATCCATTTTGCGCCCCTCTGCACACCCTTGTTAGAATAGTCTAGTTACGCCCTGGGAAAATCTTAATGATAAAGTTTACATCACTGTTTTCAATATCTTGATTGATTCAGAATCACGACCAATGTGAACGGTATTCAAGTGCTGTCGAATTCAGATTATGTGTTTCTCTGTAAGATAATTCTTCGTCGAATTACTTAATATGCTAGAACGAGAGTGAAATTAGAGCAAGTTTCATGCTTGTATCTTATTAGCATAAATCTGGAGAAATGCAACACTCAATTTATAAATAGAAATTCCATCAAAGAAAACTCTTCAATTTTTTTAAAGAGCTATCAGAAGATAGAGAACATTGAAGCCTTTCAAGTAAGTCGTTAGTTCTAACTAAAGTCTGCTAGCTCATATGCGTATAAGAGATATCGATGTAATAGACGTTTTACTTTTTCAAACTCTTTCGTGTCGAAGACAGTTGGAACTCGTTGATTTATTATATCACTAATTGGGATGGTTTATGAATTCTAATAAAATCCGCTCATATTCAACAAAAGTATGTTCCTTCATGATATTTCATATAATTGCATTGTAATAAATAGAGTGCATTCTATAATTATAGAATTTGAGCATTCCCTCTCGAGTTTAAGACATATTCATGGCTAGCAGTTGAGGATACAAAAACAGAAATTGTTTTTCCAGAGGTATGCCCCAGTTCATTTATAGATATTTATGTTCTTATCTCAACATAGTCAAAATTCGATGACAAAACTAGCCACAGAAGTGAGTTCTCTGTCACTTGCGAGAGTCAAGGTCGTTTTGCTCAAATTCAAGTACAAGAAGTATTCTAATGGTTGAGAATCTATCATATTCATTCAAACATTCTATTTTCTCAAAATGATCAGTTCTACATTTAACAATTGTGTGAATAGTATCTAATGCCGATACAAGTCATGTTTATATTACAGTAGCCTATTAAAGATGCCTGTTTAGAGTTCTTAGTTGGCTTCAAATTTCTATCCAATATACTTTCTGTTTTTATCTTTTGTTTATTTACACTCGAATGGACAGTGTATTAATCAGGAGAAATATTCTCTCGAACGCTATTGAATTGCGCTTGAGCATTCATACTAGTTTCCTTTTTTTTGTATTATGCTATTCTCTAGTTGCAAGAAAACCACCTTAAAAATAAAATATTAATTTACCTGATCCCGTTGAGGTTGCAATGGTTATCACTGTATTCTTTTCAATTTTAGCTAACAACTCTACTGCTGATTCATACAATGGTAGTTGTATGGTAAAACAAGAATAATAGATCATTAATCGTTCTAATAGGTCAGGTATCATACTGTAATGTTTCGCTTCATACCCAATATATCTAGGATCGTTTTTGAGTGTATTTCGAACTTTGTCTATGAACGTTCCCAGTATTGACATAGCTTTTGCTGTTGGTTTTTTCTCAAGATGAGTTCGTTGGACCGTTATATTTTTTTCAATAAAATCTTCGAGTGCTTGTATTTTAATTGACTCAATTTCTTTTAGAAGATTGTTATCTTTTATGAAAGTATTCGTTCGACTGAAAATATCATTTCTTATCGACGTTGAATTATCAGAAATGCATTTTTCGGTCGATGAGTTCATTATTCCTTCTAAGTAATCGCTAAACATTTTGCCATATTCATTCGTCTTCAGTTCAAACATATCAATTAACGTTTTTCGGTACTGTTTCCAAAGTTGTGTATTTTGCCGAACTTTTGAAAGAATGGCTGTATTTATTTTTTTCGAGCGATTCAATTTGCGTTGATAAAAATCAACTGCTCCTTTCTTTAAACGCAATGCATGTCTTATGTTTTTTAAAAGTGTCTTAAATACATCATGATGCTCCTCGAAACCAATTATTGTAACGGTGTATAGATTAACTGTTTTGTCGAATTGCATTCTCGGTATTTTATCCTTTGGATAATTTCTAAATTTCGTTGTTGTCCGTTGCAAACGGTCAAGTATCAATGTGAATTTTGGAGCGAGAAAATTTTGCACGACTTCTACTTCAATATTTTTGTAGTCAATGGGTTTAATAGCTTTTTCTATTTTTTGAACTTCATCTTTTTCAGCCATGCTCTTCTTTTGCTGCTCAGTTAACGCAGAAATCTTTTTGAGTAGCTTGTCAAATGCTGCTTCTTGCTCAGCTGTTTTCGTTTTATTACTCGACATGTACTTCTGCATCTCCGTATTTGCAGCATCCAGTTGAGCTTGAAGATTTTGATTTTCCTGGTCCTTCTTGTTTAGTTCAGCTTTGATCTGGTCCATCTCTTGACGATGGGCTGATGAAAGTGATTCTACTACTGTAGATGCTACAGTCTTCCTTGAAATCTCACTTAAATAATCATCAAGTACGTCACTGCTTGAGTCGTCACTTGCTACCGATTTGACATCATCATCATCATTATCGTCATCTTGCTGGACGTCTTTCACAGACCAATTACCATGTTTTTTGGATTCGTTATTCTAGCGTAAAAAAAAAGAGAAATAGATAGAATCAAATTAAAATGAAATCGAAAAATACAACACACAATGTCGTCACATTGTATGCTGTCATGTTTGTGGATGCGAACGAATATTGGTACCGATCCAGAGAGCGTCGGCATCTACTCTCACAAAATCTCTTTTGTTTGGAAAGGAGTGAAACGGAAAATCAGTTGGCGCAATTTCTCTGAGATTTATATTTGAAAAGCGATGTAGTTGGTGTTGCTATTCACACAACCATTGTGCTTTTTTAATATGCCATCGAACCAAGGGGGAAACAGCTGCTTTCTGATTTCTGTGATTTTCCGATTTGTTTGACTGCAATCAATTGATTTTAATCAGAAAAATCATCAAAGAATCAGAAAAATCAGGAAAGTCACAGAAATCAAGAAAATCGGATTTCAGTTGACCCTCTCTATATTGATATTTCGAACAATAATGATACCAAATTTTATCATTTCGATCGAGTCAGTGATTTTTAAAATTTTTTGATTTCCAATAAAAAAAAAACTCGGCTGTTTTCCCTTTGCATCAAACTTATTCATTCATCGATTTTTACTTAATCTTCAATAACTGCAGCAAGGAAGCAGTTGGTCATTTTTCTAGACGTTTTACAGATATTTTGTCAGAAATCTTCTAAAATACGATCTATCAAGAACTTCCATAAGTCGGGAAGTCGTCTACAACGAAAAATTAATGATTCACGTATGAAAAATTAATTAAATATGGTTTATTTAATTGCTTCATCACTATATTAAGTAGTTCATTCCATTGTCACGGTCTGTGTAACGGGTGTGAATTTCCATACTTACATATTTGAATACTCTTTAGATCGTGTTTTACAAAAAGATGTTCTTCTATAGCAGCTCAATAGTTCAACACACATCTCCGCACACATAAAACGCAAAGCCTTACTTCTCTTCGAGTTTCATAGTCGTCGTCGTCGTCTCCCTCATCAGCATTGAGAAACGTGTGTGATACGGGAGCGTCATTATCATCGTCCTCCAACAAATCATCATCATCTTCAGCAGCAGCAGCTAATGATTTCTGGTCCTTTCTTTGTGATGCTTTCTTAAGACACTTTGTAGTAAATGGAACGGGGTCGAGATTGGTTAAATTTTGATAATTGTCTATTGTACGTATCGTACGGGAATTCTGTTGTTTTCTCGATATCAGTTTAGGAATCCATCGAATGAAGCCGGCTACACTGTTCTCCGAGTTAGTGAACGTGAATGTTTCAAAATCAAATTCTAACTCATCAGAACTTATAAAATCAACATCAAAACGAAACTTTTTTCGTCGATAATTCATCGCATAATCGATTTTCGAACTAATCTGCTCTGTGCAGTTATACCAAGAATTAATTTGTAAACAGAATCGACTATTATACGTGGATGGCATTTCAAAAGCGTTTAAGGATGGTACATCGGTCGCTCTCGTACTATTATGTTTTGAAATCATTATTTGCCATACGGAGTAGCAATCGAAATTCCAAATCGACGAACCACGGCAGCGAACCCATGCTAGGTTAGTTTTTTTATCACGATTTTTTCCCGATCGCAGAAATTGAATAAGTGACACACTGTAGGTATCTGTCCGCGTACTTAAGTAGACGTCACGTTTCATTTCTTGATCAGGTTCGACTATAAGGGATTGACTCAATTCATTTGATTCTTCAGTAGAAAACGATTTCCATTCTTGACTGGAGAGTAACTTGTACTCCCAAACACAATCGAACGTTCCTGCTCCTGGTTTTTCCATGATGGGCTCACGAGGTAATTTTTTTTCTGGTCGAGAATAGCTGAGTATCAGAAATTTTTCGAAAAATCTCCGAATCTCTTCATTCTGCAGCCCATTTTCGATAGGGGTTTCGTGAGCTTGATTTAAAATAAAATAATCAGCACCCCTACTGATCAAATACTCTACGATTTTCAGGTGTCCATTAAAGCAAGCACCATGTAATGCTGTAGAAGCAGCTGATGGATTCCCATCAAAGTGTCCACTGATCTTTTTTTGCGTCGTGACTTCCAATGCCTTTTCGAGATCCTGAAGGTTTTGAGCATTGATAGCACATTTAGCCGTCTCAACAAGATAAATCAAAACTGGCATGCAATTATTTCTGGCTGCTGAATATAAGAGCGTTGTTCCATGAAGACCTGGTTTATCTTTGAACGTCGGATACTTTTCAATGAAATTTTGGACAACTTGCTTATTTCCATTCCATGCCCCCACAAAAGCGTCTATCGATGCAGATGCACCTGCAAGAGCCGCATGGAATGGACAAAGACTATCCATGGTAAAAGAACTTGTAAATTTTCTTTGCGTATTATTGTAATGATATTGACATAGAAACTCGAGTAAATACTTCTGACTTATGCTACCTAAACGGGGTCTACATTCATCGATGGTATTTTCAAGTCTTGAGCGAAGATTATCCATTGTATCATTGTCATCTTTATTCAAAGTAAATGTAAATACTCCTGTGTTCAATGCGGAACTCTCTTGTAAAGTGTTAGATTTTGAGTCGGACTGTGCTGGTCGTAGTTTTTCTATAGTTCGATGAACCATATCAGATATTTCTTGGAAGCATCTTTTCAAATGCTTCACGTCTTGAGTATCTTCCATAAAGCTAACTACTTTCTGAAATACAAAAGAAAAATATGTCAGGACGATGGGAAAACGCTGAGATCATCTATCCGTAGTTTTATCGAAAATGAAAGTGTAGGAATGCGTGTTATTGTCGGCCTTGTGTATATCCGTATAACCACAACCACACCCGTACTGACAACAAAATATTTGAAGTCACTAATATTTATTCAATGATCTCTGAAGAAAACATGTGACACTGCCTACTTGAGATATATAAACTTTCAATGAACATTTGAGTTAAATTAGCATTGTGATGCTTTCATTAAAACAGTCTTCTCTATTTATATCGGAAAACGATTCAATAATTTTCTCAATCTTTTACACTATTTTAAAATATTGAAAACTTACGCAGTTGGTTTTAACAACCCAGGTCGACCAAAACGATCCGTAAACGGTCGTAAACGATACTATTTCGGTGAAATACGATGGTCGTGGCGGATAATCGTTTACGAATGATCGTATACGAGATTTTCACGGGGAAATACGACAGAAATTAGGGTGGTCGTTTAAGGACCATTGCAAACGATAGCGTAACGACCATCGGAAACCGTCCGTATTTCAATCGTATTTTCCGTATGGTACCAGACCATATGAGAAAATATTTTTGTAAGGCAATAATGTTTTTTCTTAGTTCTCGTTCGAACTGTACCTATTGTTGCGTTTTATATTTTTATTCCGCTCTCCTTCGCTTGAATCACAGCGCCATCTCTCCTACTCTGTAATATGCGCATAAACTACACCAATCACTGTATATATGTGATTACTGTTAGAAATGCTTTCTTCTCTTCATATGTACATCTTTTTCGTTCGGATTAGATCAGAGCAAGAATTCTAGTAATGGTAATTAGAAGTTATTTATATCATTTAGTTTTAAATTTATTCTTTTACTTTAATTTATTTGTATCAAATTTTAGATTTTATTATATTTCGATTTTTACTTAATTTTTAATTTATATCTAATTTTAGATTTATTTTTATTTCGATTCTTAATTAGCTTTTTAATTTTTATCTAATTTTAGATTTAATTTTTATTTTCATTCTAATTTTTATTTGATTTTTGCAAACTTTTTATTGATTTAATTTTTTAAACCTATCATTTATTTGATTTTCATTGAAAGCTATTATTTTATTGTAATTTCTTTTATTATTATTTTGTTCAATAAATTTAGTTTTGATCTTAATAAATTTTTATCCGTTGTAAAAAACGTGGAGCCAGGTCTGAAAAAAACTGCAGGAAAGCGGCTCATTTACTGCCGTGCGCAATAAAGAATACTATCCGTAAACGGCCACTGTAATTCTTCGTTAACGGGCGTTTACATCCCCGTATACGGTACGGAAAAATACGTCCGTATTACTGCCCCTGTTAAAACGGGGTAATACGGCGCCGTAACGAGCCGTATTTTCATCGTAAACAGCCGTAGTTACACCGTATCCTTGTCGTTTACGACCGTAAACGACGCCGTAACGGTGTCCGTTTTCATCGACCTGGGAAGTTCAAATTTAGTTCCGTTGTAGTAGGCAAAAAACTTGATTAGTAAATAAACATTTATGGGGCTTCCTGTAAAAACTAAATGCAAATTAGATGCGCTCTAGTACAGCTACAAGAGAAAATATGAGACGGTATGCGTCCCCATGTCTATCACACACGGTCGTAAACGACCATATACCTATTTCTTGCGGTAAAAAGTGGTGCAAGTATTTTTTGGCCATTTACTCTTGCAGTAAACATAGTCATAAGATCAATTACGATTTTCATAGAAGCTGAACATGAAAAATCCACGTAGATGTTCGCCATAACTACTCGCTAACTGTAGATGATAGTCGCGGATATCACCTTAAACGATCGGACACGATCACTGAAAATGATTCGGAAAGCAACTGCCGTGTTTTTTTGTCGTATTCGATCCTAAACGGTCAATTACCACGACTCTAATTCTCTTTCATCATATCAATACGGGGTAGCACCTGTGTTTTTTTGAGTTTTAAATCAAAAAAATCATATAATGAACCAAATCAAAAACATAAATGATTTCAACAAAGTAATACGATGTCGACTCCGTGTTTTTCAAAATTTCAATCGAGAATGCAGCAGCCTAAACCAAACTTTCCTGATTAATATCAGATTTCAGCTGCCTCTTCCTCGCATCCCAAGCAGATAAACGTTTTGAAAAACGCGTTTAAGCACTCAATCGGGAACTCTGATTCTGAGTCACTAACACTCATTAACAAAACACAAGTAATAAGATTTTTACGAAGAGTCCTCACTTTCACATGGTAAAACCGGATAAGAGCGCTGATTGTGATCCTTACAACGCATTTTGTTTTACCAGAGATAAAATTATTCAGAGTTTTCATCTGTTTTCCCGCTCTGAAAATGAAAAATCTTCGTAAAATCTGCATTCTTGCGTTTCGTTAATAAGCATTAGTGATTCACAATAGGAGTTTCCGATTGAATGTTTAAACGCGTGTTTCCAAATGTTTGCCTGCTTGTGATGTCACCTTCCCAACTGCTAGAAAATCGATCAATCAGAGACTGGCTTCTTCATTCTTAGCTTATTGGACCTATTGATGGAGCATTACTGTAAGTGATAGCGGTCGACGATTTCATATATGAAGTTGGATTCAACATCTCACCATCCTGATGATTATGAATCTAAAGAAGCAGAAAAATGGCTATGGTTTTACTTTATCGGAAAAAACAGATTTTCATAAGGAAAATATGATTTCCAAAAACGTTGTGCTAATGGTAATGTGCTCGAGAAAATCGATTCTGTGATTATTTTTTCGAAGTTTTGCTCTATGATGTAGCTTGACAAGGCTTCCTTCAGATGGACTGCTCTTATGTGTTCGAAAAGTCTATTTTAATGAGGTCACAAGTAGTTCTCAGTGATTCTTCACAGTAGTACAGATGAATGGCTAATTACTGTTCAAATGGTTCTTCCTCAGTATTCCAGGATCAAAAATCAGCATTAGCCCTACAACGCTCTTGGAGATTGGCACACCAAGAATCTGTTTATGTATGACTTCAATTGAAATTCCTGCGTCGGATAGATAATAGGAACTCTAGGAATCATGAGTAGTTCAAAATATTCATCGGCTTAGAATTTTCTATTAAAAACTCTTATGTCTAGTATTGGACAGTTTCTCTGTGAAAATCTACGAGAATCATTTAAATCAGAAGTAGAAGTCCATCATCATAACCGGAGTGTTTTGTTCAAAAGAGACAGGCTGGTTGGACATCATAGGAGAACATGGTAATCATTTGTATCGCATAGATTTGGCTATTTTCAACATTGCGCATATGCGAGAAAACCTCAAAATATTCTTGTGATGAACTCAAAGAATAAATTTTCTATATTCCAGCAACTTCTATAAAATACATTTTTGAAGAAAACGACTTTACAACTGTACATTTGCTCTTAATATAAGTTTATTTCACGTTTTGAAATAACGATAAGAACAAATTACTAAAACCATTCCTAACCATAAAGCCGTATTCAACAACAGATCACAATTTATCTATCTGTATTTTATAGATATATAAAATGCGCCAAAAAAATAATGTTTCGTAATACAGACGTAAGCAGTGAAAATATTCAGATGATTGTTGGATTTATGAATTGACCTTGAAAAACAAACAACAAAAATATGAAGACAAGAGCAATAGCCAATCATATAAAGAACGAACATAGAGAGAAAGAACGAAGAAAGAAAGAACGAACATAGAGAGAAAGAACGAAGAAAGAAAGAATGAACATAGAGAGAAAGAACGAAGAAAGAAAGAACGAAAGAAACAACAACAAGAAAATAAAAGGCTACTAGAAAGGTAACACTACCAACAACAACTTTGTACTAAACACTGCCATTCACAAAATTAAAAAAGCAGGCATTCCTCCACAATCCGCTACAATCTATAAGGACCGAAGAAATCTAGAATGCTAAACTCATTTTTGACGCAAGCGACTTTAATGCCTTTTTCTTTAGTAACAAGACTTCTACACTGGTTCTTTCCCCTCCTCAAATATCCCAAGGTCAAATTACTTTCAAAACTTGCGGCTTTATAACAGTTAACCCTATATTTTGATAGTCACTCTGCATCACCTCTTCTTTCCAAACTTTCATTGAAAAACGAAACACCAAAGATCAAGTACTGCTAATCTTTTGCGCACAGTAAAAAGACGGGAAAAAAACAACAGCCTTTATATCAGCCGATCTCTCCTAAACTAATTTCACACTGTCTCACCTATGTCCTCTCTAAAGCAATAAGAATCTCTCGATAAATCCAAAAGCAGGATTTTGTGCGCATTCGAACTTTACGTTCGAGCACAGAAGAAATGTCGCGTTCACCTTCTTGTAACTTTCTAAATCCGAAATCAAATGTTTTCTGCTACTCTTACCCAAACAACTTGCTCAAGATAGTGAAGTCTTCTCAGTGGTCAGTTTGACTACTAAGTGGACCTCGCTAGTGGATCAAGCATACCTACCTTGAACGTCTTTGTCACATCTGAGGCTTGTCTAAAAGATAACTCAAGCGTAAATCAATGTTTTTGAGCTCTCTTCAAAGAAATGAAGCGATTTATCCTACTGATATACTGATTAGAGGCTACCGCCGCCGCGTTCAAAACTGGATCTCAGACTGGAACATCCAAACCTCTTGAAACTTTGCGAATATGTTCCAACTACTAATCTATTGCGATGATAAAACTCTCAACCAGATATCACGAAGTTCTACAGAGATATTTACTCGAAAATGATCCAAAAAGCCACTTTGTTTTAGCAAGATTTCTCCGCCGGCTTTCAAGCTAAACATTTGCCATTCTTTGCATTTCATAACGCATGTTGGAATGCAAGTGAGCCGAATCCCTTTTTAATACGATGCGAAGCACAGCATTTATGTAGATGTGCGTGAGATTTTTTTACGATGCGAAGCACCGTATAGCGATCGTCGGCAAGATTTTTAATGCTATGCGAAGCATAAGCAGTTATGTTGTCGTGCGCGAGTTTTTCATGCGATGTGAAGAACAGCATTTATGTGGTAGCGCGAGAAGTTTTTTCTTTTTACTGTGCGAAGCACTGTATAGCGTTCGGTAGTGATCGCCATCTTTTTTTCTTTCAAGACCTACGCATCCAAGCACCATATTTTTTGTCGCTATGATCTCGAGAACGACACATCGTCCGATGCTCGTTCAAGCGTCATCAGAATCAATCCCAAACGACTATGTAAAAAAAGGTTTTTCGATTTCCTGTACAGCCTTTCGTGCGCCTGAAGAAAAATCCGGATATTCTATATAATCTGTGAATTCTATTTCATTAAATCAGTGCAAACAGATTGAGGGTTGGAGCTGATCTTCACAGCGATTAATTGTCGCTAGCAGAAAAAGTTAGCATCAACGTACTGTCTATGACATATTTCCAATTAATTATCAAATCTTCGTAGAGGACTACTAAATTTTCTTCCTCGAAATCTAGAGCTTCGCACCGAGTTTCGATTTCGATCTCTGCTCGACTACCATCTAGTTCTCCTTTCTTTCTTACTTTGTCGACGTACGCATCGTTTTTGCGACGCGATGATCTCGACAACCGAGTATCGTACAAAAGTCGTTCAAACGCGAGATCGAACTATCCGCATCGAATACGTTCCGTTTTTTTCAAAATTTCGTTTACCGTTTTCCGTTCATGAGATAATAGCGTGCGAAAATGCCGATTTTCAACGTACTTTTCCTTTACTTTATTGCGAGACAATTAAAAAGAATACTTCTAGATGGTAGTCAAGCTGAGTACGAAGCCGAAACTCGGTGTGAAGCACTAGATTTCAAACATGAAAATTTCGACGCCCTCTACAAAGATTGGATACTTAATTGTAAAGATGTCATCAATAGTAAGTTGATGCTATCTATTTCTGCTAGAAATAATTAATGTCAAAAAATGACCCGACGAATCTCAGTGTTTCGAGTCGCCATAGTGAAAAATAAATCCATGGATTATATTAATATCCATATCTTACTTTGGGCGAAGGAAAGGTGATAGAGGAAATCAGGTAAAGTTTTGTACGCATTCGGATCTTAATTATTCTGATGACGTTTTAACGAGAATCTCACGATTTGTTGTTCTCGAGATAACCGCGCCACAAAACATGGACTTTCGGTGCGTAAGTCGAGAAGCAAAAAAAGTTTGCCCACGATCGCTATACAATTCTTAGCACCGTAAATATACCCATGTAATCAAAAAACGCATTTTCGACGCGGATAGATGCGTTATTAGTGCAAACAGCGACATTCTGACGCGTTTTTATGGGACAGGATTCTGAAAACACTACTGAACGCATCCAGCACTTGTCGTCTAAACGCGTTCAGAACGATTTTGGTCGTTCATAACTGCTAATCAAAATAAATTTGTATACACGCGTTTAAATGCTAGTTTGTAACGCGCTTGTAA
>OENT01000659.1:0-47699 GCA_900239685.1 Rotaria macrura
GGACGCGTCAGATGTTTCATTTTGGACGCGTCTAGACGCGTCTTCTGCCGCGTTTCGAACGCATCTGAAACGCGTTTTCAAACGCGTTTATACCCAATATTTTTTCACATGGGTAGTCTAACTGTTGCACTGACGCAGTTCTCAGAGCATTGTTTATACGCTCAGTAAAAAAATGAACGAACTTTATTGATTTGATTCACATTAATATTTGTGTCCTTTGAACTGATTTAAAGGTATAAAATGTTCTCTATTTGATTGTATAAAATAAAAACATGGTGGTTGCTATGAGTGCTTAAAACACTGCCTAAAAATAACTATTTTATTATAAACTCTGGGCGAGACGAGGCGGTGACGAGTCCCTTTTTTGATTGGCTACCGGATCTCTGTTTCATCAAGCCTCTAACACGATGTCGTTAAATTTACATAGTTTAAAAAATGTCCAATATAACTTTATTACTTATGAAAAAAATCGGTTTATGGAACGAATAAATGTTGTAGATCTATCTTCAATCTGTATGAGTGATCAGAAAAATCTTGAGATAGCTCGATTATTAATGCGAATACATAGAGAATTTTAATGAAATGGTTGATGAATTTCTCGAGAATTGGAAATTCTTCTGCCTATTCTCATGATCATTCATCCCCGACCTCAATAATAATAAACCGACCATCAGAAGTTAAGTCTTTTTTCTCTTACCTATTTGTACTGATGAGTCATAGATGTTCTCCTATCCATCGTATGTTGATATGTCCATACGCATATGTCATGGCTTCTTCCGGTTCTCTTACACTAAAATACGATTGCATATTTAGCATTGCTTATAAAATTCTCTTCTTAACGTTGTGTTTTAAAGTCCAGCTCGAAACTCGATGAGATTATTCATGTTTTGAAATTTTGCTCGTCTCATCGCCGAGTCTTTGCATTTGCTATGTAATGATGGAGATGAGCATTGAAATAATTAGATACAGACGCAAATTACAAGTAAAAGGAGGATTGCAATTTTGTAAACATCAGGAAAACGTTTTATTATACATGCCAAAATTTCCTGGTCACAATCGAGATTATCGTGAATTCGCATCTCTTCTTTTTCCTTTGATTGAGCATCTACATTACTATCTTTCACTCATATCGGTATCAAGAAGCTCATAGAATGCGTCCCTATGATATATCAAATGCTATCCTCTGAAATATCTTTTACATAGATTTTATTTAGCTCAACTGACGTCAAGCATCAACAAAATTATACTAAACGAATAATATTATTAACCGTTCATCAAACTTTGCTTTCTTTCGATTTTAGTAGATTATATTACAGTGTTCAATAAATTGCAATTTCCTTATAAGTCGTCCTATTTCAGAAACAACTATAGAGCAAAATTCATACTAACAGCTGATACCGAAAACTTCTTCGAAACATCGATAACAACAGAGAAAATACTGTAATTTAAACCGAGTACTGTATATTATACTACAGATCAAGTATTTATCTCGTGCAAATACACATTATTGATCGTTTCTATAACATCAGTTACATTGTTTCAATCATCAAAATTACAGAATACCTTCATAGTATTTTTTTGCTTGACATTTCGTTTTGCTTGCATTTCTATACTTTTTACTCGTTTATCGTAGTCTACTGTATTTAAAGAGAGAGAGAGAGAGTTCAAAACCCACTGAATCATTCCCCATATGTAGGCTATACTTCAAATACTACGTTGAAAGTGTAGGATGTAGTCAAAAAGAAAACTGTGACATTATTCTACTACTAACGCACGGCGTATTCGATATAGTGTTGGGGTATTTCTTTTATTTTGCAGACAATTATCTGAATATGAGGCAATATGAGAATATTGGGTTCTTTATTATAGATGTACCTTCGAAAGCAATACAAAACCAGAACGAACTGATTCCAATAGAAAATCAAGAAAAAAGATTCAAAAATTTTCAATAGGATTCGATATGATCCTGTCGTGTAATTTGTTAATATTGAGTTTTAGAAAAGCCGTTAGAGCACGTAAAAAAAAATTAAATTGTATCGATTAACCTTATTTCTAGGAAGTTTCATACAGCTTTAGTAGTTAACCTATTGAGTACGGTGCTTTAGTATGAGTACATCTGATATATGTTCTAATAACTGGTGATTATTAGTTGTTCTTTAATATTTCACGATATGTTTACGATGAGTTACAGTATGTCGATCAGTTTGACAACATTTACCTGACAATTTGTAGTCTACACCTTTTCACATACAAGTTCATGAAGACCACAAAACCTACTTAATAGTTCGAGCTGATGAGAAGGATTCTCGAGACATATGACATATATATATATATACATCAATTTCAACTACTCGCCTATCTTTTTGTAATCTATTCCAACTGATAGTTGGACATTGTTCTGCATGTATGAGAATCCCGCATCACTCAAGGAAATTCATAAAGAACGTGTCAAGTTAGTTTGTACTCATACTAAATGAATAATCGAGTCAAGCAGAGTTGCACCTCGAGGACCGTTTCAAAGACCATTATGCCTTAAAATAATTCCCAATCATGTATTTTGTGATATTTTTGCGAAGAATATTTTTCTATGCAAAACGTTGCATTTGTCTATTCGTACGGATTTGTCATCTCACCTTGAGCAAAAAAGCAAAGACTATTAAATCACCTGAAGATAACAGCAATTTCTCAATATTATCGCAATTCTTTCGCAATCATACATAGCTACTAAAGAGTCGAAAAAAGTAGCTTTCTACTGGTGTTGTAACCGTTCGGTATACTGAAATACTTTATCCATGTTAATATTTGTAAGAAATCAGAAAGTGGAATTTTCCAGTGTTCTCGTTTTACGAAAGTTTACTCAGATTCCAACCATGGATATTATTTCATATTGCTATTTAACTTTATGATGGCAGTGTAATGTCGTAATTTCGTTGAAAATCGACTTGCACCAAATGAAGCAGTCGTCTTTAGACACTGCTCGCCTCTTAATCAGTGTCATGATAGATTTCAATGGTTGTTTTTCAACTTCATCACTCTTGTTATCAGTGTATATCTGCTTTTCTACACCAGTTAGTTATCTCTATACGATCGTTAATAACGTTGTTTGGATACCTCAGCAAACTTTACAACTCCATCAATGTTTATAATAGTTTTATTATCTTGTTAATAATTTATGTTATATTTTATCTTCTATAGAAGAAAATTTCTCTTTGTTTTAGATGAACCACTGATGACAAAAGTAAAGGGAACGAATTGCTTGTCACTGTTTGCAATCAGAATTTGCCACTTTGTAGTTTCTTTATCTCATAGTGGCAACGAGAGTGCTGATTGCAGATTAGAAGGATCGTAGTGTATTGAACAGAGAGCTGCATAAGAACAAACTTTGCGTCTATTGATCGATGATTATAATTAGAAATAATTTTCATGCATTAAAATACTTCAGTTTATTAATTTTTTACCGGTTAAGTTTCACTCTGAACTCTGATAATCGAAATTTAAATGACATTCATTTATTGATTCTTGCAACTTCACTCTATTCTACAATTAATTACACTAGTATCATTTAACTTTAATTTTGCGTCGTTCTTCATCTTTTGAGTAATCGAATGAGTGTTAATCGAAATAGATCAGGAAGATGATTAGACAATTGAACTAAACTTAACGAGTAAAACCATTCAACTCGATATCATTCGATGAAGGAAGACAGAAGCGAAATGGTCATTGAGTCTCATTAAAAGTATTTCCTATAATTTCTCTCTGACCTCGAAATTCTGCCGCTTTAAATATTTTTTTCAATCGAAGACTCTACAAGTTTATCATCGAAATTGAGAATAACTAAATCTACAATGAACATCTATGCTCAGGTAGAAGAAATAAACTATTTTGTATCCATCATACCATTGTATTTGTCAAGCTTAACAACAATATTCTAATCTATAGAACAATGAATACAACAGATCAGAATAGTCAAATTAGAAAGATCTCTTTCAGTCATAAGATGCAGAGAAAATATCCCTTCAACAGTAGTAAAATGGACTAGTATGGTCGTCTGAAAAGTAGGAGATTAGTAATAGACTCCCTCACTGGGAATGTGATGGTCTTTTTCCGTTCTGTTGTTACTCCATGTCACCATTATCCTCCTGATAGCTCAAATTATAACAACGAGTCCATCAAAAGTGAACAAGAATTTTATTTCTTTACGATAAAAGAGAAGTACTTTCGCTTCTGCATTACCACTGAGAAAGAGATCTATGCATGGGGAAAATATCGAGTTAAATAACATTTACCACGAATATTTTGCTTAAAAAATATCAAGTAGCATAATCATATCAAAACAGCAAAAGAAATATATTGCTTATTCATATCCGGTTAAAATTAATCGTCAATTTTCATTTGAAATAATGTTTTCTAAAATAACTTTTCATTATTCAGATAAACAACAAGAACTAGTTGGCCAACAGTAAAAAGCTCGTTTCTATCTATTAAAATCTGCTAGAAATGTCCTGTAAAGCGACCTCAATTCTAAGTTGATCTTTCATTTCAAATGAATCTTATTGAACATGTTCTATTTTTATTTACGCTAAGAATTTCATGAAAGTCAACATCCTAAATAGTAATTGGCAAAAATTTACTTTTTTATTAGTTATAAACTTCATGTCTACAATGTTTCTTGTTCATTAAGTCGTAGATCATGATGAACAGCATTTAGGCAGATGAAAAATAATATGATTGAAGGAAGTAATCATCGCTGTATAGAACTAATTACTCTCGAATAAAGAACAACGAGCTGATCATACTTGATCGCACTTTTCATAACAATAAATTAATTTGCGAAATCATAAATTTCTTCAAGTTCTCATGTAAAACTGAGATTATTCGTCATGGAAGATTTATTTTTGAAAAGCAAACACCAATTGTTGACTTATCAATGAATGGCAATAGACGAAAACAAATTTATGATAGACCGTTAATTGTCATAATAGGTAATCTTTGCTTTTCTAATTGTAGACCGATCGAGAAGCTGCTTACAAGTTTTAAATTAAATTTAGATCGTTCACTTTTCCAATTAAATAAATTATAATCGATGCGACGATGCAGTAAGAATACGTTCTAGATACCTTTCTCATCAAGAAATTATTTTAAGGTTAAACTCCCTAGACTTGTAAAAGAATAAATATTCTTATCTTCAATACCCAAAGGAGTTTTGTAGTGAGTCAATAGTGGGAATGTTTTTGATTGTGTTGTTGATGTAATAAACTGGTCTGGTGCGGCCCACACAGTTTTACAAGTGTTTTCTGTCCCTTGATGGTGCGTTCTTCTGAGAGCCATGCCAAAGCTATAAACGCTAGGTGATTCATGGAAAATATCGAATATGATAAGCCGACCGTTTTGTTCTATTGTTTTGGTTTTAACAAACAATTATTTAAACTTCAAGTGCACCATGATGCAACTCTCATTGATATTCTAATGGTAGTTTCCCACAATATTTTACCATTATAATAAAAGCAGAGAGGTTTCAGTCAGATCTTTCTGTGTTGGTTATTATTTAATGTAAAATAAAGCATCTATTCAACAGGAAATATTCGATTACTTTTATTAGGATCAATGAAGTACAAATTATTGATTTTTACTCTTTTTTTCCTTATCTTATTGATTCAAACTCAAGCAAACCAAGTCATGGATTCCGAGTACTATTCCGACGGTAGGTGTATATTCATTTCAACAATGTAACTATAGAAAGTTCAACGATTGATCACTAAGCTTTTTCAAATAGTTTTCTTGTGTTCATTAACTGAAAAAGTGATCGAATATTATCATTTGACATTAAGAAAGTTGAAGATTGAGACAGAGTTTCTCATAAAACAGTATTTTCAGGTGCGTCAAAGATATTTTACTCCGAGTAATCTTTTCAAGTGTGGCCTAATTCTATTCGACACTCATGGTTTGCAGTCTACACTTAGTCCGTAGCGCGTTTAAGCAACACGGATTGGAACAATTCAGGTTCATATTGCTATGTACTCAATTTACACAGCGATATATTTGAGGAAGCGAGACTTTCAGGAACATGTTATATTCGTATTCCAACGCCGAGAATTCCGCTTTCATAGATCTTAGATCTACTAGTGTTTGGAAAGAAAAATGAAGTATATCGAACAAAGTCTCTTCAAAACGTAAAGATTTTATAAAATTCATCCTGTACTCATCATCTTTGCAAAGGGCTAAAAGTCTTGTATTTCGATGAAACTTTTGAAGTTCTTTTTCAAATCCTTTTACAAATTAGTTCTACAAACGTGTCAAATTCCAAGTGTATAAATTGAAGAACTTATTCTTTTCGAAAATCTGTTGTCCTCCAAAGAATTGACCTATTGTTTAAAAATAAAAACAAGAAGGAGTTCAAAGTCTATAGATTTTTGAAAAAGCTTTCAGTAAAATCCCTATACGGAATTAAAAACGTGGAGTGCGTTGCAGCAGTTCTCGGCAATCCAGTGGAAATCGTTTTGTTCCACTTTTTTCGCGATTGATTTCTTCAGAAGTTTGTACTTAGCCTATGTGCTCTAATGATATGTCACTAGTATATATTCATATGAAGGGACTCGAGTGGTTTGATACTTCTTTTTTCGTTTTTCTTAAAAGCGATGTCGATAGTTCTATCTGCGAACATGTCTAAATATAAGATTAATTTACCATGCAAAATCGTTCGTTATCTTTACTTGTTAGATTGATGTTTCTAGAAAACTAGCGAGATTTTCAATGGTTCTTTTTCTATTGAAGTCAAACTGAACTGTTCAACGAATGATAGTATTCTGTTCAATTTTTAGCTAATGAACGCAAACTAATTGGAAAAAAGGAATTTTCAGATTAGTGCATGACTAACTATAGAGCTTATCTTATTTAAATATATGACAACTTACATTTTGCTTTTCTCTTTAGACACTGACACAANATGGACTTCATCCTACGTCAAGTGCGCAGTTTTGGTTGTGATGGACTCAAGAGAAAATACAGCACCGAATGTATTAAACATTGCCGAAAAAAGAATTACAAAAATGGTAAATGTACCAAAGCATCGGGTTATAAACATTGCCGCTGTTCTATATCATCTTCTTAATGTTCTCAACCTAGAATATTGTGAAAATATTTTCGTAGAATGAAAAATTTGTTTTCTCTATTGTTCCATGTATTTTATTGTTAAAATCTATTTCTTGATGTTATCGATGAATTCAATTTATTGCTGATAGTAATTCTATCAATTCGCACAATGACACGAATAAAATCGAAACTGTGTTGACTTCGTACAATTAGACTGTTCGACAGTCAAAGATACACAGTTATCTACTGTAAATGAAAAAAAGAGAAAAAAAGAACTTTATCAAAATGTACATATATCGGTACTGGGTGAGGAGCACGATAAATAATAATTGATGCCAAATGTCGACTGTTTCAAATGGTTTCTTGAAAAATAAATTCTCGATTAATATTTCTATCCATACGAGAGAAATGAAAGGAATGGCATTGATCGTTCATTTCAAGTCATCTGCTATCGTTACTTTCGAAGGATAATTTCAGAATATATACCATACTGATGAACTATTGAACATTTTCGCCATCGATCGATTTCTCCAAGTGGTTCATTCATTTTTCGACATTCATTTTCTTGTTTAGAAACATCGAGAGCAACTCGATATCAGTTTTATCTTTCACGAACAGAGAAATACTCATAGTTGATATGTAATTCATAATGATAATGCACTGAATCGAAATCAGGACGACTCATGATATGCACATTAATTACTATTATAATTCAATTTATACGAAGAAATGTCGAAAGAAGAACACGTCAACTGCACATTGAAAAATCAAGAAAAAAAGAAATAACTAAAAAACGAATTTAACGAAGATCGACGAACAAAAACACAACACGCTTCCATAAGTTTTATTTCTGAATTGCTCGTGATTAACGAGCAGATGTAAAACGTATCCGCATACTGGCTATTATGTTCTCAACAATGATTCTTTGCAAATTCTTCTTCTGTTACATTTTGTTCATTCTTTTTATTTTAATATCGTGCGAAGATCATAAAAATCATAGATATAAAACAAATACCAAAGAATGTAACACATCATATAGACTAAGCTGGAGTTGGATTCGTCCTATGATACCTTTATTTTCGAAATATCCTCTAATTTGTTCTATTTTTCGATCGCGTTTCCTACTTTACCTGTTTAATATGAAAAGCAGTTGGAAAAGTCCTTAACAAGCCAAAATTTCATTCTTTATCTTTATTCTTCAAACAGAGAAACTGGATATGTTTAATGATCCTTCTACTCTTTTCAAACGCTCTCTAAATCAGCACCTATATTAAATACCAACTTCAATTGTCTTTCTCCTAACGAACAGACTAAACGAAAAGTACCTGACTATTCGAAGTAATAAATATTCATACAAAGACGATGTCAATTTTAAAGGTTTGTATGCCTTTAAAAAATGTTTAATACTGTCTCTTATACGTACGCATACGGATATGCATGTTTACATTGATGAAACAAAAAACGGCCTATACGCCACATATGTTAGTTTCCACATTAGGAAAAACAAGTTAGTTTCTTGAATTGTTGTTCTCAACTATATTATTGAAGATGATATGGAAAAATAGTAACGAAAAAATATCGTCTTATATTGTAGAATTGAAATGCCGAAAAAGGACGGGGACGAATAAGTCGTAAAATCGGTCCATTGATATTTTTCCTCATAAACTTTATCTAATTTTGTATCAGAGGAAAAAGCATGTTGAGACAAACAATTCGAAACTGAATTAATGACGTTTTGATCGAATTTCGAAGTGTAAAAGTTATAAAAAAATTCGCTCCTTTTGATCATTAATTGATCATTGTGAAGTGGATTCAATCCCATAATAAATTTATAGGACTAAATGGTAATTTAATTATGAATTTGATATCTCGTGAGCAGTGCTTCAATTCTATATAGAGATCAATGATTGGTTATTTAGTTTCATGAGATAATGATCGAATGGATTAAGAAGTACTATTAGTATATTTACAATATTTTTCATTTATTCTCATCCTGTAGCAAATATTTTAATTGAATCTGTGATGGTTTTTGAAGCGAATCTCCGCAGTGACAGAAAGACATGACATAAACATCTTTGAAAAAACTTTCAGCTTGCATTATAATTCGATTTAGGAAAAGTCTCGAACGGACAAGCTAGGAAAATTGTATTTCCAATTAGAAGTAACTCATTCAAACTAATCTTATGTATATTTGTCATTTTATCTATATTTCAGGAAAGTTGGATCCTATGTGAATTCCTATTTACTCAAAAACTCGTGATTCAAGGCCAGGGGCCTGAATAACTTAGACGTCAATGAATATATCCTAGTATAAAATTTGTATGAATGATGAAAAAAAAAGAAATGTCGACTGGTATCTATTCACGATGGATATTGACCATTTTTTTAAAAACTTTTTAAATTGAATATAATCAATATTTGTACGATGAATCATAAATAATGGCGGGTTTTCTCTAAATATGGCTATGATGCATTGAGACATTAGAACAATCGAGTACAGAATATGACGCAATCCTCGATGAAGTTATTCTGTCACGTATTTTACTTGATTGAATGAAAAACGTTTTGAAATAATTTTAAAAAGGATATCGATATTTGCATCCGCTTTTCTACGTGTCCTAATGTTCCGTACCTTGAAATGTAGACTATGACATTTATGATTACTACTGTGCTAAATTGCTAAGTTTATTTCTTTCCTTTTTTTGTTAACCTGGAGCATCTTGGTGTATTTGTACTTATTATGTACATGACGATGGACACAATTTCAGTTGTAACCATCAAAATGACTATCGAATTTCTCCTGATAATTTGGTGCTACACGACATTTATTTATTGCCAATTAAATCTTTATTATACTGATCGAACAATGACAGATACTTCTTTACAATACGATTGTTTATATTACCGTGTGCGTCTGGAAAAATTAGCGTATCAAGAACTATCTAATGTCATTGATAGTACCATTGTATATTGTTTCCGGCCGTCAGAAGAACCTGAAATTTTATTATTAGATTCTGAGAATACACACGATCGGTGTTTTACTTTTAATGAATTACGTCTTCGTAATATAACGGCAGCCATACTTCTGGCCTGGTCTGCATCAATAGATCTTGTTGAGCAGTATGAATTTTATTTAAATGAGAAAAACCCTTCTCTATCATTACTGTCCAATGAATTATTCTACAATTGTACAAAGCCACGTTTCGGTCTTCGATGTCAATATTCTTTCGAATATAGTGACGAAATGTCGTTGAACCATATTGTTGAAAGAGAATTTTCTTCCAAAGTATCGTACTCCGAATCGTCGGAGATATTATCCAAATTACCCTGTTATGTTCATCTGAAATGTGATCGCGGTGGATCGCTATTATGTCTTGATTGGCGTGAAATATGTGATGGACGTGTGGATTGCCTTGACGAAGGTCTCGATGAAGCATTTTGTTTCGAAATGGAAGTAAATGAATGTCATGAAAATGAATATCGGTGTCATAATGGTTTGTGCATTCCCGAAGAATTTTGGAACGATGGTATCGGTGATGCCGATTGTCTCGATAGATCAGATGAATACCCCGATGTACCATATCCAAGGTCATGTTTTCAAGATCCAACATTCCGTTGTGAAGAACATTCGTGCCGAACAAATTGGCATCAATTTTCATGTGGCGATGGACAATGCGTACAGAAATTCGATAAATGTCATAATGGACGTCATGCTTTATTAATACAATCAATGACATTACAGGGTAATCTATCAGATGATTGTTGGATTGCAATGATTTGTCTTAACATGTTGATGAACGAAGTCAATGGAACATCGTGTAAAACATGGCTAATCAACGATTTCACTATTGACTTTCTTCAAACTTGTGATTCGATTTTTCAATTTCCGTTAATACCAGTGCATTTAGGTCACATTCGATTTTTATACGAACAAGTTCATATGAAATTCAATCGAACTTCGCTTCTATTACCTGATTATATTTGCTATGATGAAAAACTATGCGATTGTTTTCGTTCAACATATGTTTATGGAAATCTTACTTGTATTGACAGTCATCAATTGCATATAGATTTTAGTATTTTTGGTCATCCATGGATTGATTTAATCATAGAAATCGATTCTCATTTTTCATCGTGCTTAATTCAGCAAACGTATCTCGATATAGAAATCACCTATCGCAATAGTTCATTGCTTTATTTTTGTCAAAATTCGTCTAAAGTTATCTCTAAGCATCGTATTGCTGACGAAAATAAAAATTGTTGTATGGGCGATGATGAAGATCAACAACTCAGTTGTCAAATCAAAGATAAATACAGAATAAAATGTTCAAATGAAAGCATATGCCTATCATCGTTACATTCGATTGATGACTGTCCAGAATCTCACAATCAATATCATAAATTTGTTCCATTTCACATTTTTTGTGATGGTGTTCAAGAACATTTCTTTGAAGATTTCAATGGTCAAAGTTATACAGACGAAAGTGAATGTAATCATTGGCCATGCAATAATATCTATTCTCGATGTGACGGCTTTTGGACATGTTCAAATGGAGACGATGAAAATGATTGTCATCATAATATGTGTCCAAGAGGAATGCATCCTTGTATATCTCAGAGTAATTATTCTCTAAGTTGTTTATCTGGCGAGCGAGTTGGTGATGAAATCCATGATTGTCTTGGAGCATCCGATGAAGGTTATTTTTGTCGACATTTGTATCCTTTCAAAGCAGATTACGAACGATTCCGTTGTGTAAACAGTGACATTTGTTTGTCTGTATCTGAACTTTGTAATCAAATTCAATCGTGTCCACATGGAGATGATGAAAAATTTTGTAAAAATCATCTTTTTATATGTCAAGAAGATTCATTGGATAATCATAGTTCGATTGAAAATGTGCTTTGTCAACAAAGTGAATATAGAAAAAGCAGAATTATTCACTTTTCAATTGGCACTGCACAGGATTATCCTTCGTCTAAATCTAAAAATATGGTTTCGCCAATTCCACAGAGAGAAGAAGAAGAAGAAGAAGAACGACAACAACACGATAATAATCAGAATTCTAAAACAATTGAATCGCAACTAAATAATAACTCATGGCCATGGACTTGCAATCGAGGTCTTACAACTCGTATTTGGCTTAAGAATGATCTATTTAAACATGGATGTATGTGTCCACCGAGTTATTATGGTGATTTATGTCAGTATCAAAATGAAAGAGTCAGTTTAACATTAGGATTGATTCGAGCTGAAAAAAACAATGTTTATGCCATTGTTCTCATGTTAATCGATGAAAGTAATGAACAGCGAACGATTGATTCATATGATCAGTTCGATTACGCGCCGAGTCGAAGCTGTGGAATTAAATTAAATCGTTATCTTCTATATTCAGCTCGACCCAAAAATCATTCAAAGAATTATATTATACGTATTGATGCGTTTGAAAAACATTCAATGACCTATCGTGGAAGTTGGCATTTATCGATACCGTTTCCTTTTTTACCTGTTCATCGACTGTCTATTCTTCTTTCTATTCCCTATCATTCGATTCAGATTTCGTACGATTGTTCGATCTCATGTAGTCATGGTCAATGTGTTAAATATATAAATAATGATAAATCTTTCTGTCGATGTTCTTCGGGTTGGTCCGGTATTCAATGTAATATACCAATCAACTGTCAAAGATGTTCGTCGAATTCCTATTGTATTGGTACAGTTAAGAAACGACCGATATGCGTATGTCCTTTCAATAAATTCGGACCAAGATGTCTTGTTACATCGCCGTGTACAAAAGATTCGTGCAAAAACAATGGTCAATGCATTCCAACGGATCTTAGTATTTCAAGTGATGATTATTCTTGTATTTGTCCCGATCGATTTTTCGGACCTAAATGTGAATTTATGAAAGGTAGACTCGATGTATCTTTAGATAAAATTGACATTCCATCGTATCTCACAGCATTTTTCTTTACTGTTTCTCAACAATCCGAACCAATATGCACAATAATGCTTCAAAAATTAACTCTTTTTCAACGAATTGTAACATTCCGTGTTTCCGTTCCATATCATATAGTAGTGATCAAGTCCAATGAGAAATTATATCTTGGTGTTGTTCAAAAATTAGCAACACTCGATATTTCTACATCGATTAATCCGATGCGAAAATGTTTTCCTCTTGAAGACATATTCAATGCGAGTCTTATTCAAATGCCACTATTCCAACGAATCAAATTTTATCATATTCCTTGTCAAACCAATATTGATTTGCATTGTTTTATCGATGAAACTTATCTATGCTTATGTACTAGTGATCATCACGCCAATTGCCTTGAATTCGATCGTCATCGAAGTCTTGAATGTTCGTCAACGCACTATTGTGCAAATGGAGCTAAGTGTCTTCAAGATCACCCCCATTGTCCATCTTCGATAATTTGCGTTTGTAATGAATGTTTCTTTGGTAGCCAATGTCAATTTTATTCAAAGGGTTTCGGCTTGACATTGGACGAAATATTAGGCTATGAAATAAAACGCAATGTGTTTCTTTTCGATCAATCGCCATCGGTGAAAATAAGTGCTATTATAACAATGATTATGTTTATCATTGGAATTATAAATGGAATTTTTTCTATTTTAACATTCAAAAATAAAACATCACAAGCTGTAGGTTGTGGAATCTATCTTCTTGCTTCATCGATAACGTCGTTGTTAATCGTGATTTTATTTGCAATTAAATTTTGGTTCCTTATTCTTTCTTACAGTGACATTTTTGCACAAAGATTGATTCTTTATTCAAATTGCATGTTCATTGAACCTTCGTTAAAACTTCTTCTATACATCGACAATTGGCTAAATGGATGTGTGGCAGCCGAACGAGCTTTTGCTGTTTTTAAAGGAATTTATTTTGATAAGAAAAAAAGTAAACGAATCGCCAAATGGATAATTATGTTCGTTATTGTTACAAATATCATTCTTCTTACTCCACAATTATCAAATCTTCATTTATTTGATGATCAAAAAGAAGAACGTACATGGTGTGTCGTTCGCTATTCTTCAATTCTCAATGTTTATAATTCATTTCTATTGTTTTTTCATTTTTTTACACCATTTCTTATTAATCTATTCTCAGCTATTTTCATAATAATAGCAACGGGTCGACAACGAAGTGTCTCGAAAAATGAACATCTCTATATGAAACGATTCAAAAATAAATTAAAACAACACAAACATCTTCTTATTAGTCCGTTTATTCTTGTCATGTTATCGTTACCTCGTTTGATTATTTCATTTACGTTAGATTGTAAGAAGTCATCGAAACATTTTTGGTTGTATCTTATTGGTTATTTCGTTTCATTCATGCCATCAATACTCGTTTTTGTTGTATTTGTTTTACCATCAACACTGTTTAAAAAAGGTTTCAAAGAAGTCATGTTGCATGCTCGAAGACATTCTCCTTTATTTTAAAATGGACTTCGTTCTCAAACTATTTTCGACATCGTATTCTAGATCAAAATACAGAGAAGAAACAAAAATCCAAACGAAAATACTTATGACTCTTTTTGTGTATCAGCTACGTTTATCTATGTCATTGTAACATATCCACATGAATGTTATCTCTATATAATATCTTCAACCATCTATTACGTTGATCACTATATTTGGACATTTTATCAGTCATAAAAATGCTATATCGTTTGTTAACGTAGATGAAGATTGCGTTTCCTTCGATACCAAGAATATGTCATCTTGAAAAATCTTGCTTTTCGCTGCCATTTCATCTAGATAATTACCGGTCACGATGGCCAACATACGAAACCAACTGAAATGTATACAACAAACGATATATTTTACAAAATATAAGCAAATGCAAAATCGATTTTTCGTATTCAACGAATTTTCTGCACGTCAATTCTTCAATGTGCTCCTTCAATTCGAGTAATTGGTGTTATCAATCTCAAGAATAAGACATTTTTAAGTGTTGGATGACAACATGCAAGAAAATAGGATGAAATATGATAATTCAGGAAAAACGAATTCTCGGTTAAAAGATTTTGTTCTCGTTAGATGGAATTAAAATTTGCAGAATCATTTTTGTTTTCTTTGAAATTGACGTATTTCTAACATTAGATTAGGATCCTTTACTTAATACTGAATCATCGAATCTATGTGCATAAAAGAAACAATTTTTCGTTCGACTCCAAAAATAATAAAACAAATAGCTATACGTATTGGAAATTTCCGGCTGACGGTGTGCATCAATATTTTGCAGTCTTTCTACATCGAAGTAACTGGATATTGCAATTAACGGTTCAATCCATCCAGAATTATATGTTTAGATACCGAATAGTTATTCATCATCTGTCAAAATAATTGAAATGTTTTTCTTTCTCATAAATTTCAACACAGTTCGTTTATATGAGTCGTTATCTATATCCTGTAGAAAACGGATAATCTATGAAACTTTAAAAAAAAACTTCATTAGATTCAGGGATTTCTCATTTTTTTCGTTTCAATTAATCTGGAGTTGAAAAAAATATAAATTCTTTTTTTGGAAATCGTCGATTTTAGAGACCTCGCTTTCGTCTTCGATAACACGCATCTATGATGAATGATCAGATTAATTATGTGTAATTCATGATAGGAACAAAAAGAAATTGTGTCTTCACGGCTCAAAACTATTGAAATAATGGAGAAATAGAGGGGGATTCATCGTACGGAAATATTTTCTTAAGCCTATAGAAAAAACATATCCTCTTTTCGATGCATTCGTAAAAAAGCCAAAGAAATATCGAATTTGTATAATTATTCATTATATGAAATCTGAAACAATAAAGTATGCAAACTGGTTATGATTGGCATGGTCCTATGGTCTAGCGGTTAGGACATTGGACTCTGAATCCAGGAGCCCCAGTTCAAATCTGGGTAGGACCTTTTTCTTTCTTTTTTTCTTTCTTTCTTCCTTCCGTCGACAAACATGCGAGGCGACGAAAGAGAAACAGACTCGTTCTGTTGTTTCCTTTCTTTTCGAATGTCGACTAAAGATTGTAATTGAAACTGGCGCGATAGACTTCAAAATTGAAATTCAATCCAATATAATACAATTCATTGAATTAAAATTATTTTTATCAAATGATTAATGAAATTTTTTTTCCATCGTTAAATTTGAATGGATCCAAAAACGTTTTTAAAGAACTAAACGTGAATATGTTTATTTTGAAACTGTAAATGAGTTTGATGTAATTCCATGACAATTATCAAATCTTTGTTTGCTGATCTTTTTTTTTCAATATTTTATTTATTATATGATGAAAAAATCATTGAATAAAGTTTCAAACGAAATGACGACAGTATTGTTCTCTATATCAAATACATGCATCAGATTGAAAACAAAGGATCAATTCGAAATTTAAAAGATTCAATTTCGAGAAATTCTGTATTCTTTATTCACTATTGTAGATCTTTTCTTGTAGTCTGTCCTTAAAAAAGCATTTCATTATCTGCTAGAAAAGATCAATTTCATGATTTAAATGAAGTTCATTTCATCGATAGTTTCCGTTACCATGGGACGATGATTACTAACATCTGTGCACATCAATCTGTATTACAATTGAATTACGTTTTTCTGGAATTTCCTAAATAGTAAATTGTCAAATGACTATGAACTTTAAATGTGCTAACTTAAGGGAATATGAATTCTGACGAAAACCTTTTTATCAGTATTAGATTATTCGAAAAGAAGACTAAATCAGCAAATTTACTCTTATTCTTCACTGTTTGCGGCTAAAGGCGTTATTCTTTGAAGGGAAAAAAGCTGCCTATTTGAATAGAGATGCTAGAATTTCAATGAAAATGATGTGTAAAGTATAAAAAATTGGTTCTCTTCGTGACGAGATGTATAGTATATTCTTTGGTGCAGACATTATATCGTAAATGGATTAGTTCTCTGCTTTTCTTAGTTTATGCATAGGAATTTCCTGTTAGAAACAGCGTTATTTATCTGTTTTTTATCAGACAATGAAACTAAAAGAGCAATATTTAGATGTTTTCTATTTCAAAATAGTGCTTGCACGAAGAACTATCGAAATATAGTTTAGTTGATATTAGCGAAGAGAGAGCAATGTGCATCTCGTCATTGTATTACCAGTGTATCAAAAGTTTTGCCACAGTTTGTATTTTTACATATATGACCATTCTAGCAAAAGATGAGATTTTTAATTTAACTTTTGCACCTGCTTAATTCAATTCTTAAGAAACTTGGATCCAAATTAATTTGAAATTATATCACTTATGACGTTTCGCTGGATCGAGTAGATTAATCGAATCTATAGCCCAAACGTTGTTTAACTAAATTATTTTAATCTGTGCAAACGAATAATTTGCTTTTAGAGAACGTAGACTGACAGTTCTAGATATGAGACAGAATTTTTCAGTGAGCAATATATTGAAAATAGCAGCATTTCTACTTAATTGTATCTTACCTAGGAAAGTAATCCTTACAAACGTACCTGTCGATCATAATCCAGTTCATTCTTGCATTGCTTTGCCACAAAAAAATTGCTCTATCTATAGTTGAAGTTCAGAAAAAATTTGATAAGAGAATTCAGTTTGAAGAAGAATTTGAACTTTGCTAAGAATGCTGTTTTTGTATTAGCATTTCTAAAAGAATGTATTATTAGACCCAAGTATACTTGATCGAACACAGACAAACTATTCCAAAAGAGCACTGATATGTGATGGTATTGTTGATAATAAGTATTTTAAGAGCCTGTTTATAACACAAGATAGTCAGAAAATGTGTACTCGCGCACCCTGTTGAGACGAGTTGATTATTTATTGACACATTGCTTTCGACAGAGATCTTAATCATTGTATAAAAATCAGAATTTTTACAATCCGAATAATAGAATGAAATGTTCGCCTTTTTTTCTTTAATGAGAAGCATAACTTGATACGAAAAAAGTAGATAACCGGCAAATGAGAGCATCCCATGCCGTGCGGACCGGATCCGAACCCATCTCTCATTTTCAGTAATTTTTATAACCAGCTGTCTAACCGGAGAGTTACTCGTTAGTTTTTACGCTGGTAAATGCCGGTAACAGAAGAAGTGACTACAAGTAGCCACTGATCATGAAAATGACCGAGAATGGTCAGTGGCTTTATCGTCGGTTCGAGGGACGTGGAATTATATCAGAATCTGATGTATTCACAAGAAGACGAGAGAAGATAAGGATGAGTTAAAACAATAAGTATCAACAATCCAAAATTTACTTTTAAATTCTGAATAAGAGGAAAACCATCAATTTCCTCGAATATCATCAAGACCACTGAGCATCGAGTTTGTTATGATCGGATAAGATTGAAAACGAATCTATAGTCATATCGAGTTTAATTTTCCAGTCAAAGTGTACTATGTACACTTTGTTTTTATGAACAATATGTAAAAAACAGTGAGATAGTACATCAGAAACAGCAGGGGTCCTGTATAATTTGCTTTTAGAAAAACGGACACAATGCCCGATTGTTGGCCACTTCAAATTATGTTCTTTTCTGGTTATTATCTAACTGATTACTTTTTTTTAACTTGTAGTGTTTTCTCCTAATGTATTAACTCGTCCCTTTGTGGCAGCCTATTATATTGATTTCTCTTTGTTCGTTTCGTCGCTAGTTCTAATTTATTTCTTTTCTTTCGTTCTCGTTCGTCAATCGATTCTTCATTTACCCAAGTCGAACAAGCAAGGTCGTAAACGACCGTATACGGAGCAATACGGCAAAGTACATGGTCCAGTATTACGATCGTATATCTCAGTATCGTATACGGGGAAATACGACGATATACAGAGAGAAAAACGATCGTTTATGGTCCTCGTATACACAATCCGTAAACGGTTTCAATTTTCCACCTTATTCCTCCGTATACGATCGTATTTGTCCGTATACCACACGGTGATATACAACCGTAATAGTGGACCATGTAAAACGCTATAATATAAGACAGTATACGGTCGTTTACAGCAGTATACAAAGTCCGTAATCGTCGACTTGGGTATCGTTCTGTAGCTCAATGTTAATAAATTTCGTATATTTTCGTTTAATAGTACTATCCCGGTGGTTTGATATCAGATTTATCTTGAATCAATACTACATTTACCATGGTTTGAATCTTGATAAATCTCGAAGAATTTCTCATTTATTTTTACTCAATATCTATTATATAAAATGACATCCGAATTTTTAAATGAAGTAACAGCGAAGATAAGGTTGATAGAGAGGCTTAGTTGCGTAAAACAAAGAATTCAGTTTTGAATTTAAGGAAAGTCATTATATTTTTTAGTATTTGGTTTAATTATTCTCGTCCTATTTTTGATGTTAGTCTTTTCTTAGTCTTTAGTAAGATTTCGGTAACAATGTGGTCTTCGTCACACTATTTTATTTTCTAATAAACGTGTAAATGTAAACATACACTTACACGTATTTTTCTGTTTCTTTTTAGTTTTCTTTCGAATGAAGATAGTGGGACGGCAATACGATACTACTGGTAAGATTTGTCGACTATATGTCTTCTTCCTCCGTCCCACTATCACCACTTGATAGAAAACAAAAACTAAAAAGAAAAATACGTGTACGTGTACTTGTGAGTTTACATTTAAATGTTTATTAGAAAATAAAATAGTCTGACGAAGACAACATTGTTGCCGAAGCGTTATACTAAAAGACTAACATAAAACATAGGGAGAGACTAATTACTTCAAATATTAAAAAATAAAAACAAAGAGGATGAATATCTTAAAGTAAGCAGTTATCGATTTTTTGTTTAAATAAAATATTTTTTAAACGTTTTAATATGAATTAACAAAAATCATCGACGAGTTAAGCAGCAATAATCAAAATCTTCAAAGTGAAGAATTAATGGACGTATTCATCATGGCATGTAATAGAAGAATTAGTGTCAATCATAAAAAAAGAAAAAATACGAAGGGAATAGAATGATGCCTATCCTTGATACTATGGCATCAGCATTAAATTTATTTGTATGATTTGTTTATTCTTAAGCAATCTTATTCGATATCAATCTTCGGGAAGAATTGGGATACGACATATATATAAGACGATGTTTTCCTCAAGAAACTGTAAGATAAATATTTTTTCATCATTGTACTCTACTTTAAATTGTCCAGGGAAGCCGATGCTGAACTACTAAAAAATACTATGTTCCATGAATTCGGAAAATTCAACCTTCATTTTAAGTATATACATTTGGATGTTTGGACTAATAGAAATGAACTTTTCTTTTCCCATCGTGATCGTGACCATTCACAAAAGACAATCGTCAGCCTCTTTTCTACACTCTTACAATATAACGTTGCTTAGTTTTTGTGGTGAATTATGAACATCTATGTACTCAAAAAAAAATTTCTTCAAACTAAGTTCTGTTCTGAAAATAAGGAAAGAACAGTTCTTATGATTAGTTAATTTTTACTATTGTCGTTCGATCAGCGTTGTTAAGGATAGTAAAAAATTTTCTTTTTTTGATTTATCGACTTTATTTTATCGAGTCCTAGGTGTTTTCCTTGCCGTTTGAAGATGAAGGTACAAGAATATCTGAAAAGCTTCCTGCTTAGTTTCTAGTTAAGATTTCACTCAGACGTATCGACTACTATAGGTTTTACTATCGTTTGTCATTCGCAAAATAGGAAGTACGTTGAGAAAATGGAGAGAATTTAACTTGACAAAAGAGTGATAGAAGCCATTCTCATAAGCCCTATTAATATGTGAAGCTTTTTCTTGACATGTAAAGTTGAACTTTCACATCAGCCTTCAATACTAATCGGTACGAAAGAGAAATTAAGAAATTTAAATATGTCAATACATTCGATGGATGCAATGTCTCTCTCATACTGATGTCTTCGTCTACCTTTATGTTTTTCAATGAACCTTGGTTTAATTCACCGCATTGATGTGGAGCTCAAAGCTAATTTTTGCATGTCATTAATGAATAACATGATGCATCGAATTAAGGTTGAAGTTAGAGTTGAATAACTAATTATATCCATTGTTTGAACTGCGTGTAGTGACGAGATTTTTGCTTTCGGCTTTAGATAAACATATTCAATATGTTTCTAGATGTCAAGAGAGAAGGTTGTATGTTACCCTAGGCTAATGATTAATAACAATACAAAAGGAAGATTCATATTCAAACGCATCGTTTGTTTAAAAATAGTTTTGGTAGTGAATACTTCATCGAATGTATTCGATTTATATGTATTTCAACGATCTTAAGCAAAATCGATCAGTCATTATATCAACAAATTTCTCAGATCAACTTAGAGTAGTTTGCAAATACATTGAATACAAATCTAGTCGTTTCGGTCACATTAAATCGTATTTCTTCAGCAAGTGGTACGTACCAGTTGCCTTGCAAGTTCGTTCACTAAAGTATTAAAATCATTATCTGAATCACGCCATGAAGCGGAATAAGCTATATCTTTTAGTTATATATTAGAATCAATAACAGCTCATATAGCTATAATTCTTTAGACTGGAAGGATAGGGTCTAGAAACCACAATTCACCTGTGTCTGTTTGTCTTACACAAGACGTTTACATAACTAACCATTTCTATGGTAAAAATGAACACTTTTATGAAACATATTATGGGCAGATCTAATGAAGGGATATGGCAAGTAGCCACTGCTCATGACGAAGAAAGTGAAGGATATAAGCAGAGTTCCTATAAGGAACATTGATTCTTCTATCACTGAATTTCTGAATCGCATGATTCACTAGATAACAGGGGCGGCGCCATAGGGGGGAATGGGGGAGCACCCCCTCCCTGCTCCGTTGACTCTAACTTACTCCGATTCCGAAAATTTTGATAGATCATTTTTAAGTTGCGTAAATTTATTTTACAAAGAAGTTTACTCCAATTTTGGAGAAAGATGATGGATAATTTTCTCCGATCTTGGAGAAATCTCATGGATAATTTTCTCCGATTTTGGAGAATTCCAATGGATATTTTGTTTCACTCTTGGGATTTTCAGAAAAAGAGGGATTAAGAGAAACTTAAGCTCTGAAACGATCAACATAACATCATACCAACGAGGCATACCTGTCGCTAATATCTAGACCCTGTGCATGGATAGTAACGACAAATGTGTATGAGCGTTTCTTTTCTGCTCTCTCCGTAAACTCGTGATAGTTTGGTGACTGGCACATTGGAAAAGGGTATATTTCTCAACAACTTTGAATACTTATCATCTGGATCTGGACAGCAAGAATAATATCTATTTGTTCAGTTAATCGGAAGACAAAAAGATTTCAATTGGTTATTGTTTTGCTCAATGTATATTCCGCTTTTTATAGTAAAGACTTTACTACTTGTTGTAGTTGTTTATTTGTATGCTGTTCCAGTTTCAACAGATGGAGGTCTACATATAAATGTATTGAATGATACACAGAATCTTTGACTGTTTTTCTATAATTCTTACATGTTTTGTTTATTTTGCACAAAGGAGTTTCGATTTATTTTCCCTATTTAGATCGTTGTTCGTATACTATTGTTTAATTCGCGTGTTTGAATATTTTTGGATTATTTTCGAAAATTATTTCAAATATGTCTAGTGACTCAACGGGCATATGCCAGTTGTGTTTTCGACGAATTGTGGTGAAGAATTTTAAACGACATTGTGAGCGTCATCATAATATAGTGTTAACACAGAAGAAAAGTGCCAGAGACAGTTTAGGAAGCTAAAACAAAGTATTATCAGCAAAAAGAATCCTTTGAAATCGAAAATAGTACAAAATCAGCAACAATCAGATCGACAACAACCACATCAACAACCAGATCAACAACAACCACATCAGGAACAACCAGATCAACAACAACCAGATCAACAACAACCACATCAGGAACAACCAGATCAACAACAACCAGATCAACAACAACCACATCAGGAACAACCAGATCAAGAACAATCAGATCAACGACTAGAGTATGGAGAATCATTGTTTTCTCATTCTCCAGCTAAACGTCCTCGTCTTCAGCAATCAATGAATGATATGAATCCTGACTTTTCTGTTATGAAAGATACTGCTAACAGTACCAGTTTTACCTCTTCCATTATTAATAAAAACAACCATGAAATGCTTGAATTAAAAAACAAAATATGCGGTGGTGTTAAACATATTATACATCATATAAATCAAAGGTCACAATTTTTTTATTTGTCTGTCAATTCAGAAATTAGTGATAAATGTTTGGTTATTCAAATTGCTTCGTATTTAAAATCAACACAAGAATTAATAATAGACCTAATGAATGAATGTAACCGTGCATTAGAAGGAATGCCATCATTTGTAACAAAAATTAATTAAATACAATCATCTGAAATAACAACATGTCGTGATCCATCGACAAAAACAAAATTTTGCGAAGCAGAACTTCGTTATTTAGTTAATGAAGGACATTACCAACCGTTCCTAACAAAATTCCCGGATAGTATAATATTAAAAACAAGAAAAGACACATGTCATTTCGTTAAAAAATGGTACCACGAATATCCACTTATTGAATACAGTCGAATAATTGATGCTGCTCTCTGTTTCTGTTGTCGTTTATTTGGTGATCGAATGGGTAACGGACAAGACGAAGATGCGTGGACAATAACAGGTGTTAAACAATGGGACAAAATGAAAGGTAACCAACAGCCTTTACGTTTGTGAATCAAGAATTTTTGTTAAAATTATTAACTTTATCATAGNAGGTAGCCGAGGAAAAACCAAAAGTGGTAAATTAGAAACTCATTTTAAAAGTGAATCACATTTCTTATCAGTAAAACGGTACCTGAATTTTAAAAATCGAAAAAGTAATATTGATTATATACTGGATGCAAACATACAGCAACGTGAACAATTGAAAACTCAAGTAGCTAAGTCTAATCGAACTGCTGTTAAATTGTTGATTGACTGTACACGTTGTTTGTCAAGACAAGATCTAGCATTTAGAGGGCATACAGAGGAAGATGGTAACTATTTTCAACTTGTTAATCTAATGGCTAAATATAATCCTTTTATTCGGCATTGGTTGACTGATAAAGTCAATAGACCGTATCAAGTATGTAACTGATACTTCTTTAGGATGTTGTTATTTTGACGGACTTTGGTGATGATCTTCAATCTTACGCTAGATAGACTTTTTATTTTCTTGTTCAATGAACAAATAATGCTTTCGCGCTCCATTTTATTATTAAATGAGTCATATAAAAAAGAAGGCAAAATGGAGCAACAGAAGATAAGGAGTCCTATACAAAATGCATGACTGCCGGTATAACTATTTTTTCTCATGTTTTTTTATTTGCTACTGTTTAGGTTACATACATGTCAAAAGATTCACAGAATGAATTTATCGAGTTGATTGGAGAAGCAATTCTTGATAAGAGTTTAGAAGAAGTTAAAGCGGCTCGCTATTATTCTTTGATGGCTGATTCAACACCTGACTCCAATAGACAAGATATGTTTAGTATTTTTATAAGATATGTTGATGAAAATCTAATTCCGCAAGAAAGATTGATTTCGATAAAAGAAACAATTGGAAAAACCGGTAAGTTGCCTTATCTGAAAATAGGTTGAAATCAAATTTACCTGTTTCGCCAAGTAACACTACAATCAATTTTCTTCGAGTATATTCAATCAAAAACTGTTTTGCATGGATAGGCTTCATTGAAACAGAAGTTGAACTCAATTGAAATCTTTTGAAATTGAAACCAACTTAATTGATTTGGTTTCGGTTGAATAGAAAGGTTGCATTGCATTGATTGAGAATGAATCTACCTTGATGAGCTTTACTTCTTTTTACGTCGTTTCTTTTCGACAACGGTTATTCATCTTTACCAGGCAACGAACAACAAAACAAAAGTGACATGCATACACTACACTCAAATATGCTCTCTTTTTTCTTTCATTACTTGGTCGTTTCTTGATGGAAAGTTAGACGACAAGATGATGCTACTATTAAAAGTAATGATAACACTGTTCCTTCATTTTATTATTAAAGCAAAAACGATTGAGAGACAAAATAAGAAACTAGCGTATATTTGAATACATGTATGCAAACCAATTTTCTTACATTGTCCACTATTTGATGTAGGCAACGTCGTTGCCGAAATGTCATAAGCAGAAATAAAATTCATCAAGGAAATATAAATTCATTCTCAATCAATTTTAACTGTTGTCCTCTTTTAGATTTCACTGATCAATGTCAGCTGGTCGTAAATAACTTTTCTCGGAGAAAATCAATTCGAATACTACTAAAAGAACAATATATAATTGATTTCGATAATTGTTTTATATTGGCAGAGATAGTTGTTCTGTTCAATTGTGATTGGATTTTTTTCCTTTTACACTTGCAGGTGAGGCTCTTTCTAATCACATTTTGGGTGTTATTAATGAGAGCGATTTAGATCCAGCTCATTTAATTTCACAATCCTATGACTGTGCTAAAAATATGAGTGGATGTTTTCAAGGTGTACAAGCTCAAATGAAAAAAAAAGTAGGACGTGATATAAAATATGTACCCTGCTCATCACATCATTCAAATACATCATTGAAAATAGCGTGTGAAGCAAGTTTAGATTTTAAATGTATCGTTGATTTATTACAGCTAGTTTATAATTTTTTTACGTGTAGCACCAAAAGGTACGTCTGATTTTCACGTTCAGTTGATGTCGAATTCGAGAATCGATATTTGTATGCTTTCAGATACAATGTTTTGAATGAAAAGTATGTGACTAATTTATTTGCCTTAACGCAGAAAACGACTTCTACAACTCGCTGGAATGCAAAATACGAGTCTATCAAGGCAATTTATGAATCTTATGATGAAATACTAGAGGCTTTAGATCATATTACTAATGAAAACGAACAATTCGATAATGATACACGAAAAGAATCACGATCAATAACTAACAACATTAAAACATTTAACTTTATTGCATATTTGATTTTCATGAAAAATTTGATGTCAATAACAAATTCTCTGACTCGTGAATTTCAAAAAGAAAAATTAGACCTTGTGACAGCAGCAGAAAATTTGGAAAAGACAATAAAACTATTAGAATTAGAACGAAAAGATGATGATAATTTACGTCCTATTTTGAGTGTTAGTGAAAATATGGCAGTGAAATTCGATATAGATCCAGATGAAGAATTCAATATCAAACACCGAAAGCGAAGACCACCAAAACGAATCGATGAAAATCCACAAACATCACATGTGTTCTCAAGATACCATTTTGCTAAGTCCTGCTATTCTATAGGCTTATGGGCGCAAGGGTAGAGTAGATCAGTCCTTAAAATCGGACCGTGTTGTCACTGTATGTACCTCTTGTGGTTTACTTTTCAGACACGATTACTATGTACAACAGTTTCGTGAAATACTTGATTATTTAATTGTTGAATATTGTGCTATATTAAAATCGATGAATGATAACTTGACATCAATTGGAAAATTATCACCGAAGTACATTTTGGATTTGTCACAAGGTGATGCAGCCGCCATTCGTGAAATGGCAGACATTGATGATACACAATTGTTATTCAACGAAATGCGAATGTTTGCTGTTGATATAAACGAACGATGTGACACTATACCGGAAGCAGCAGCGTTTATTGTTGAACGAAAAACAGTTATTCCACGTTTATATCAAGCTTATAGTTTCCTTTTAACTTTGCCAGTAACGGTTGCAAGTAATGAGTGAGGATTTAGTAAATTGAAAATTATAAGAAACAGACTAAGATAAAAAATGAATGATAATCGTTTACAAGCATTGCTGTTGTGTTCTATTGAAACCGATCTCATAGATAAATTAACCAATGATGAACTTATTGAAAATGGCTAAAGAACAAGTCCGGACGTCGTATTTGAATTGCTTTTTATCAAATTCATATTCAGATTTTTTCAACGTTTGTTTTATATGAAAAAATAATTATCTCGAAACTTGGACAAATATAATTTGAAAAAATCGCTTTCATTTTTATTGCAAGCTTTTATCTACTGCTACAAGTATGGTCAGTTCCAAGCACATCATAAACTTCAGCAGATAAAGCTTTTCTGTTTCTGAAGAAAAGCAAAAACGATTAAAAACATTTTGGTGCTTTCTCCGATTTTTGACGCTTTCTCCGATTTTTAATGCTTTCTCCGATTTAAGGATCAACCCCGCCTCCCTGCTCTAACCCCTTCGCGTCGCCCCTGCTAGATACATAAAGACTCAAACTCTTGCCCCTCTAAATGATATTTAATCAACCCCCGCCCCCCCCCCCCGAACCAAAATTGGGGGTTCAGGCACTGTTTCGAACTTGCCTTTGGTGTTGACTTTGAATGCGTTTTTTCAGTCGTTTTTCGCGCAAGTTTTTCATTTTCGTCACATCGCGGTACCCCACTTTCACTAATTCAATCTCTGCCTCCCTCATCTTTCTTGCAATTATATGGTCATCTGTTTGGAAATATCAGGACATGTGGCAAAAATAGTCGACTCTGGCCTCTATGAATATGTTTCCATGTGAGATTTCTGTTCATGAAGGACCCAGTTAATTGATTTTTTGGTTGCGCGTTACTTGTTAGTTAATTGTTCTCATGCATGAAAAGAGTTTTGCTACATTCATGGTTATAATTAAATAAAGCCGTGAGTAACATGTCCACTTATTGGTATACTCTTAAACCTAACTTTCGAACGGTTTCAATACGTGGCTTTTAGCAATATAACACTACATACATAGTGTCTGAGAATAATTTCATTACCGGAACATGTCCTGCTGGATGTTATCTTGCTACATATATTTCTAGCACTTGAGAAAAATTATGAAAAAAAAAGGAAATTAGATCTATCTCTTTCAGTAAGTAATGGGAAAATGATAAGGTTTTTGCGCACAAGGGAGCATGAGAACCAAACAGTAAATGTGAATATCAATCCTTTTAGATATTTTCAAAGGAATCAATCAGCATAATCTAGAATGTTGTTAAAAATTACAAAAAAAGAGGAAATCTTAAAACTTCGAAACAATAGGAAAAACAGAACAATCTTCTAATACAGAGTTTACTACTGCAAAAAATAAAAGAGACGGTTGTGTGACCGTCTTGTATTCTCTTTACTATCCCAAAGTGCGGTCCAAAACTTCATCGCATGTGTAAGGCATCTCCTGCTACTAAACGTCCTTTTTAAATATCTTTTTAACTGAATTGATTGAAAACACGAAAGGATATATTGATATTCACTATGATATGGATGAAATATCATCTAGGGTACTGGGTGTTTGTACAACAGATAGATTCATTTTTCTTTATAATTTTAGAAAGAACAACAGCGTACTGAAGAAAAGAAAAACTGAATTTGACAATTATATCCATGATTAGATAATGCTATCCATATCCGGTGATTTACGGTGACCTACCAAGGAGGATCATTCCAATCGTCTGAAAAGCCATCGGAAACAGCTATAAAAACGACATAAGGCCTCATTAATTCTCGTCCTATTTCACCGTAACTCATCAGCTCGTTTTACGGGCACTTTCTTTTCCTAGAAAACATCTATCGCTTTTAAATTGACTCTCTTCGTTTTCCGAGCTGACGGAAAACGACGGCATCTTTTAACGTTTTACATCGTTTTTAAGCTGTTTTAGGCCATTTACGGGCCGTTTTCTTCCACCTGGGTACGTACAATAATGGAGTCGTATTTCTCAAAATGAACAGCGACAGTATTAAGGGAGCAGAGATCCCAGAATACTACAATATTACGAATCGTATTTTAGAGTAATTTTACAGTGATAATATGGAATCGTATACATAGGTATCACCTACTGGCTATGTTATAGCGCCACAATACGACTTGTAACGAACTTTTTTGATAATTATACGGCAGTTAATGGTAATTCATTATGATCAACATAGATTGATATTTTCCTGCTTTTTGGCTGTCCATGAAAACTATTTCTATGACATATACGAAAATCGTGTTTTATATTTTTGTTTTGTCGTTCATTGTTAAAATTAAAAGATAATTTCGAATTATGTTCTTACACAATAAATAAAAAGAAAAACTACATATGTTCCCACGTCGTTTAAATTACAGGAATAAAATTTTTTCGATAAACACAGACATCGAAGATCAGAAGATTGAAAACTATCGATTTTGTCGATTTATACACATTTCAGTAACAGAAATAAGAGGTGATTATTGGATTGTTCGATGAACTTTGTTACTGCATGTGATTTCTCATCGAGTTATAGAGATGTTTTTTTCAAAATAAATTTTAATAATTTGTTACCAATTATATTCAAAAAGAAGAATAACATTTCTGAGCAAGAAAAAGCATTCTTAACAATTCATCGGAATGAATTTCGAGTCATTGTGGACTCTTCCTTGGTGATGTATAACCATAGGCTAAAAATTCTTCGACACATAATAAAACTTTTGTCCATTTATCAAACATAGATCTATGCTTATTTGTGCTAGAGAATCTATTATATGCATCTCTATCACATTGTTCTGTATCTGTCTCATTTGAGCGACTCTCTCGAGCTTTTAGATCTGTACAATAAATATTCTGTTTGTAATATATTTTTTGTCGTCGTGATTACTTTAATATCAATTATCATAGAGTTCATCAAAAGTGTTGATCAATAGTTGTGTTTTCTAATTATTAAAAGACTCCTTCAATGTTGTAAAACTTTGTCTCTCTAGAAACAGAGTTCGAATATGATAATAAGTGTTAACATTTCGCTTCTGATTATAATGATTGTTTAAAGCAGATAAAAACTTTCAGTTCTAATCTAGGCCGATTGTATTGTATCTTCAGGTTATATCGTTATGAAAATGGTGTGAAGTAAAGTGCAATTGCTTGGATTGCTCAAGTGCTTTTCCTTCCAATTTTTAACAAGCAAGATCATCAGCTAGAGTTCACATTCTGTTTTATTTGAAAAAGTGACATTCACAAGTTAATAATAATCTTATGTTATAGAATAAATGTCAACATCACCATCATCAAAAAATATCCACTTATGTGATAATTAATAAATAGAATTCATCACATGATTATCAACTAGAGTCTTGATGATACTCATTGAGCAAGACGTAGTTGAGTAAAATTCACTTAAAACCATTCTTCTTACGAATGTTTTTGAAGGATAAATATTGAATATAAAATACATACTAATAAAACATTGAAATAATTCGATGAAATTTTATATATGACTTTTTCAAGTTAAACTAAAGAAAAAGAAGCTTTTTATTCGAAGTTCTTTCACAATTAATCGATTTAAATCAGTTGTGCCGCATCATTTATTTAATGAAATAAAATATAATTGCACTGAGAGATAAACACTAAAGACTAAAAGAAACACATAAAATTGATGACATTACATAGGTATTTAATACTCTCGAAATCTCTTTTTTGATCAGTTATAAAATGAATTATCAATTAAATTGAAAAAGCAATCAAATCCTTCGTTCTGAAATAGATTGTGATTGAAGATAGAGGATCAGTCTGTGAGATTACATTCAGATGGTTACCAAGTGAGATGGCTACTAACTTAGATAATTATGTGAGAATGAGGTGCAGTGGGATAAGGATGAAGGTCACTCGTTATAGAAAATGGTAATTATGTAAGAGTAAACGTAGATGTTTCCAACCAGCATTGGGTGTGACTGTACATCCACCTTGTGTTCCATTGGATTATCTTTGTACGCAATCACAGTCACATCAGCGGTGTCCATGGGGCAGTACAAAGTTCGAAAAGGTCATCCTGTGGACATCACTGACCCACACTCTTATCAACAAAAACAATGAAAAATTTAATAAGAAGTACTAGTTTAAATCGTGTTCATCGAGTAAGCGATCCAGGAAAAAGTATATGCTCCCGATATTTTTCAGCGTATAGGTGCAAATACTCTGAAAATAAAATTGAGGGTTGGATAGCCTTTTGGGTCTTAGAAAGCAGGCTCTGAACAGTAAACAAAGTTTCTAAAATCCTTATTGGAAATTTTCTGTTAAAAGAACCTTTTTTCGTGTGTTCGAATCTCGAAAAAAGTACAGAAGCATCCCTAAATGTGAAAGATTCGATAAAATTCCTTCATTTTTTTCAGAGCAGCCAGAACCTTGTCTCATATACACTTGGACGGAGGGAACAATGAATTGATTTTGTCTCATCTCGTGGAGCTCTTCTATTCACATGCATAGTACTATGATATGGTGAAACTAAATAGAAAAACTGTGAAAGAATATGTAAGAATAAAAAGTAACATTAAAAAAGACAAGTTATTATGGGCAAGTAAATGATTCCTTCGTGTCATTGAAATGAACTTTTGATTAAAACAGAATCATTGCATGTTGTTCTGTTAAAATCTGTACTATAAAAGTTAGATATATTACTGAGTATATCGCGTTATCTGTGAATCTTTTCATGAACTCAAATAGAAGAGCTGTGATGACGTATGAATGTTCATATGATAGTTGAGAACATATCATTAAAATACGAATCAGTTTATCGGAAAGATCTAGATAAAAAAAAATCTAGATTATAACACAATTATGAAGATTTAGATGAGAATTCATGACCATCACAGATAAAAATTGTCAATATAACAATCAAACCTAAAATAAATGCAATTTTATGTAAATGAAGAAATAAATTCATTTCGAAAAACATCCAAAGAAAGAAACAGTAAACTCTATTTTCGTAAAAATTCGTACTAGGTTGGAAGACATCTCTTCAACTTCTACATGTCACATGATATCTCATGTTTGTTCTTTTTATGTTACTAAAGATCGAAAAGATAAAAGTACACACGACGAATAAAGACAAACATAGCTCGAATACTTATTCCACTCCATAGACATGTTTGTATCTTGTCAAAGTTTAGAAATAACGATCATTAGGATAACTTTAGGAATTTTTAAAAGTGCATCAGATGGTTTCTTGTTTCTCATAATAGCTAAAAGAACCGAAAATGGGAAACAATATTAAATTTTCAACTAGTGAAAACGATCCTTAAAAATACTTTGTGCATGCTTTTCTCGTTGTTATTGAGATAGAAACTCTGTTACCACCAACGGATATTTATGCTTGACATGCTTAAAAACTATGTTCGTACTTCAAGAAGAACGCTTCTTATTTGAATTTTTAATACATTTTTTGTATGCTTATAAAAAAATATTTTCGTATGATATCTCTATGTATGTGATATGGTGTTATTCGTCCTGTAAATGAGTAGATAAGCGTAATGAAAGAAACAAAATGAAGATTATTATTCATTTTTACAGTTCGATTGGTCACGAATATAGTTCCCTTTTTGTTTCCTTATCTATCGGTATTTTTTTTCTTTTACCCGATCTTATGATTTCCTATGAATGAAAAAGAACGTAGTTCTACTTGGTTTTTGATTACTCTTATCAATGTCACAAGACTGATGGGCAAGAGAAAGATAAAATCGAGCCCTAGGGCAGCATCAGCACATAAAACCTATGGTATTCATCAGTTGATAGACATCATTATTTTCAGTCATGAATACTTGTGAACAGAACAGAAAGGTATCTATGAAATATTTTTTGCTTGCAATAAAATACTTGATTGTACAACGTTAAATAAAAAACTAGACTGAACCTTTTAGCAGAAAACTAAATCAAACTGATGAAAACTGTAGATATTTAGTGAATATTATTAAGCAAGTAGTTCGATTTTTAAGATGAAAAATATTTAGTCTTGTTGAATATGGAGTCATATGGATCCATTTAAGAAAATACTAGGTCTAAAATAATCTATGTACTTTAAATAGGATGTTACAAAAGTATTCGTTTATCTGCGAGCTAAACTTCAAACCAAGGAGAAAGAATTACTTGAATTTCAACGTACTGATCCATATTTATTAGCACCTGATGTTGATCAGATTGATACACTAGTTGATGCAATAGATGCTCTTCAATTATCTACACAAGACGGATCATTTGTTTTTGCATCAACTTCTGTTTGTGATGATCTTCCACCTTGTAAATATGTTTGTTCAACTGGTTTCGATACAATCAAAACTCTTCCATTGACTGTTTGGCTTTCCCAATCGAATCCTGTTAAACAGACAAATGAACAACAATCCATTTTACTCAAACATTTGACATCGTTGCCTGTAACTGCTTATCTTGCATCATCATATCCATGGTTCAACTTGAGAAATAGAAATCAAAATCGACCGTTAAAACACATTCCCTTGGCTAATCACGTTCTTTGCATGCCAGTGAGTGCTTTCAAACCAACTTCGAAAATTTCATCGTCAACTAAAGTCAAATCCAATACAAATATGTGAGTATTATTTTGATCAGTTTTCGGATAAGTTCTATTTTGAGTTTATTCAAGAAGTTAAAAATCCAAAAACTGAAAAGAATTCATCTTTGGATCGAGACCTTCAATTGAATCGTTCAATAGCAGACTGAATGATAAAATCGAGATTTTGAAATCATCCATATTTTATGCTTGATTCTATATTTCAGACAAAACAATGCACCAACAACAACAATGAAAATACAAAGTATCCTAACGAATGAGATGAATTTCTCTAAAGAACATTGGCTTGAAAACAAACGAACTACATTGTCTCCAAAAAACTGACCAACTTATACTTCTTCAAGATTTTGACTTTTAAAAATACTCAACAATAAAACCTAATTATAATCAATTTTGTAAATAAGCAAAAGAAAAACCAGCCATGTCTAATTTCAATCTACTTATTTTTCTGTATGATATTTTGCTTTTTATATTAAATATATAAACATGCATATATTTCTTCCTTTCATATATTATTTGAACTTCATGGAGATAGTGAGGTCACCACATGAAAAGACGTAGATTCAAAATATGTATGAATTCATTTTCAGAACTACGTAGTAAAAAGAAATCTTTTCATTCTTTCATACAAATATATTTCATTGTCATAAATATGTATAATATTGGTTTACTTTTTGCATCAAAAGTCCATTGACACAATGTATCGCTTTAAATAAATCAATAAACTTTAATATGAATCATCTCTCAATCAATTCATTGAACACATTGAAACGATGCTCAACTCTAATTCTTATCCATCAGACATATACGTAGGACTATGAATTTGTAGTTGCTAAAAGAAAGTAAGAGTTTAAGCAATTTTTTGACATCAATTTTGGATTCAATATTCTCGAGCATTCGAAACATTAAATTTTGGTATACGTTTTCAAATCCATTGTGACTGAATCTGTTATGTCAGTTACTGTGGTTATCAAAACAATACATAAAAAATAGAAGATTTTTTCTAAGTGACACGCTGCAAGTTGTAATGAGAAACGTTTTACAGCAGGTACCTATGTCACCTTGATATCTTCAGTTTCAATCTTCATGACGAATATGTAGTTTCAGCTCCGGTAGTAGAATCGATGAATGATATTTTGTCCAGACTGGCATCGAGATAAAGAGAAACAAATTTTTCTAACAGTGAAATAGAAATAATAAATAGAAACATTGTTTTATTCAATTGATAATAAGATCAATCTCCATTCTTTTTTTCTGAGTGAATCGTCTAGAACTGTAGCAAGAGAGAAGATTTTTATGTTCTCGTAAAATGTTAGTAATTTATATTCATTCATAGTGTACAATACGCCTGTGAGAGTATATGAGGGAGACAGTAGTTACGTCCAAATTTTCTATAATTTACAGTTCGAATTCCTTTCAGATTCTATTCTGTGAAATCGGATGGTCAAAAAAAAACAGAGCTCTGATTAATACCGCAGTTTAATATGTTTGTTACCATTCATTACTAACCTTTGAATTTTTCCCGTAAAGTCTGATCATCATCAAAATTGTTGTCTTCATTGGTAAATATTGGTATTATGATGATATTACTACTAAGTTTAACATCAGATGCTTGAAAAACATTCTTGAACATATCAATTGTCGTCCAAAATATTTTATCTGTCTTTGAATCAGACAAGAATTTTAAATTTCTGGTTGCTTTTGTTTCTTTTTTTTAATCAGAACCGAAGCTTTACAAAAGGCTTGCCTTCAATGTGGTTGATAGCGTGATAATACACAGCTATGAATACTCTAAAGTGTTCGACAGTATTGAAATTGTCTGATAGCTAATTTCAATAACGAAATAAAAAACCGATGCTCGTCATCTTCGTAACTGAACAATAAAAATAAATCAGCAATCTGCATACTAAAGTTATCAAAATAGACGGTTTTAATAGCCTGACTTTTTAGCCGATGTTACGTAAGATGAAATTAATGTAAAATCCATCAAAGTTGTGAGCTAATCTTAGAAAAGCATGAAAGTGATATTCTAGTTATTTTGCTTGTGATGTTCGCCTTATATAGAGAGAGTTAGGATTCCGAATTCAACGTTTGATTCAGCTGATATTCTTCTCATACTTATACAGCAAGTAACAAAGTCGTATATCTATTCGGTTATTCTCAAAATGACATGTATTGAAAGAACTTTTCCCTATTGAGCATCAGGAAAAAATAAGGTCGAGTATTTCCTATTTCAAATGAAAAAAATCATCAATAGCTAACGATGGCTGTTATTGGTGGAAAACGATTACTCCTAAACTTCATTAATTCTGAAACGGGTATTGAAGAAAAGAAGTTTTGTTGATATTCGATTTGTGATTAGAAAATTTAGGCTTACTCAATCTTTGAGACGCTTGTGGATATGGCATTTCAGTAGAATCAGTGGGCTGTAATATATGGCGCTTATTTAACGTATGATTAAGATAGGCGAAAGCGAAGTAGCACTCATGTTTAACTGATAGCTTTCAAAAAAAAAATAAAAGAAGATGCAAGGATTGGCAAACTTTACATGTACTAGATCAAAGATGATGAAATAATCCCAAAACGTAATAATCAATATATGAACATTTATTTCGTAAGATTAAATTTCTCAAGATTATTTGTGAAAAATAAAACAAAAGCACAGGATTTATTTAAACACTCGTTTTACGTCATGTTTCTTTAAATAAAATCCCATAAGGTCGAATGTCCTGTGGATTTTGACATTTCCATACACTTGTACGAAGTTTTTCTATCGAACTATTTTTAACTCTAACTTGAAACATAATCTGGTATCGTCGGCTGTTATATGATACTGCTGGACAGTAGTTAGAACCGGAAAATGAGGGATTAGGTGATAAATATATCCCGGGTCCATAATTATTACCATTGGCCATATGAATACCATTACTACCACCGGCCATTAAACCATTGCGTAATATCGATACCACGTTGGTGGTTTCAGTACCATGATATGCTACAGGCCATGAATCAACGTCGGTTCCTAACCATTTAGCATTTTCAAATTTATCAAGTACCTTAATAGCTTTTCTGAACCAGCCACATGGCCGCTTATAAGGTTCCGGACCACGTTGAAAAAATTTCCCCGTATCATTGGTTGTTCTAAAATCATAGTCATAACATTTATCAAAAAAATTCTCATCTAGCATAAGATGTTCTTGAAATCGGTTAATACGAACGATGCAGGATGAAAAATGTGGTATGTAGGCTGCAATCGATCCTCGATTGTATTGATAAAATTGAACGTTATTATCAGATTCCCATCGATTGATGTCATTATCAGTATTCCAATAGCTCAATCGAAGACTTTCAGGGCATGTATACTCAGCTGGCTCATTTATTACTAATAGTGGGCAATGTTCTTTGTTTTTTTGATCAAATTGAATATGATCACCCGTGAATTGAATCACTGATATAATTCGATTCTTATTTTCTTCTTGTGTTCCCAGTTCAGGTATATAATCTTCGTCTTTCCATTCCGTATTTGGAAATGATTGACTTTGGTATAATACTGATGAGTTTGATTCGTTTTCTTGTGCCATTTGATACTCAATTATTCGACTAGAATAGTATGTAACAGCCTTACTTGCATATACACTCGCCGTTTTACACCGGGGACATTTAACTCGTTCACCGGAATCACACTCGTCAACATTGTTTGATGATTGTTTCTCTTGTAATTTTCTACAGCAGTCATCACAAAATAAAGTTGAACAGGCTGGATCGAGACATAGTTTATGCTGTTTTGGTATTCTATGGCAGTTGAAACATTGTAAGGCTGAAATTCCTTCTTTTTCAAATTTTCCAATGATTATTGATTTACGATATGCTGATAATTGAACTTTATTATAACATTTTGAACAATAAGGATTTTGATTTGTATTATCACAACTAGATTCAACACAAATTCGACAGAATACTTGTAAACAATGTGGACATTCTAAATTATTGTCATTGAGCGGTGATAAACAAGTTGAACATTCGGGTTTATCTATTAGATATAGTGACGAACTGGACGGCTTATTAGTTAAGGTGGCTGTACTAGAGACTGATTCAAGTGCTCGAATTAAACTATTCTCACTGGATGAAGCTTGTGTTACAGATTTATTTGGATCTTTTTTATCAGTACTAATTTTATCAATATGCAATTTTAATTGCTTCATTTTTAATTGCTTCATTTTCATTGAAGATTGAATCCAATTATTTGACGATTTAAAATGAAACCTCAAGTACTCCATGTCAAGTTCTTGTTGTTCAAGCAAAGAAATCGCTTTTGATTTATCATTTAATTCTTGTCTTTTAAATTGCTTAGTTAGTTTAATAGCACGCATTGCTTCAGTTGGAAACATTAAACAAACTGCTCTATTATCAAAATCAGCTGCATATTCATAATTTTTGATGGAGAATTTAAATTCATTTAAATCCGACACGGTTTTCGAATACTTATAAATGTTTACTTCATTTGTTTGAGACGAACATATATCTCGATTCAGACATGTATCAGGTTGAAAATTAAATTTCAATTGTATGATAGAACCACGATTGATTTTTAATTCCGACATAGGAGTATATGAATTATTAACTATTGAGTAATATTTTCCATTAACCATTATTCCTTGAGCATATCGACCATCCGAACATTTCGTTTTAGAAAATTGAGATAATAATAAACGATCATAAGGTAATGCAATAAACAACGGATAATCATAGACGTCAACTGATTTCGATATATTTGATTTTAATGATTTTAAATGCGATTCATCAGCATTAACAGAAATAAATATTTCTCTTAGTAATTTAAAGTAAGTTTCTTCGTTCATATTCATGTTTTCTGATAAATTATTCTTTTGAATAATTTCAGTGATTTTTTCACTTAAATTTCTATGTTTCAACGGATGAATTAGTTGTGATGAAGGAATTATACCCATTTTAATTTCGTTGAATGGCCAATATTCATGGTTTTCCTCTTTGCTGATAGTACGAATCATTTTGGAATAATCAGAATTTTCATTTTCTAACTGATATGAATGGTTTTTAATTAAATGAAACATAAGCAATTCTATCATTGAAATCGATTGATTCTCTGCAAATAATCTTTTTGATTCTTTGCGTTCTAATAATAATAATTGTGATTTATGTATAACTAATAATCGAAATGGTGATAATGCCACACGATTTAATCGAAAGGTTATTTTCAGAATTTCTTCACATAATTCTTTTTTGCCATTTTCCAATGGAAGCATTATATTTTCATATACTAATGCATAATCAGCTAGATCAACTGGTATCGCATTAGTGTTAGTACTGTATAGTAAAGTAGACAAAATACGGTGAGCTTGAATAATAGTCATGGATTTCGGCAGCCATATCGATTTAGATTGATTATCAGTCGTCGTTGAAGAAGATCTATTCAATGATTGAATGGAATATATTTCATACTTAATCAAATCAATATTGGCAGTGTCATTCATATGATTCGTTGATGGAAGATTGCTAAAATTTGTACATAAATCATTGACAAAGTTATTTAAGAGAGGATCTCCTTTTAATTCCATGGGTGTCTTTGAGTCTTGTCGATGAGAATTGTCGATCGTTTGTTGCACTATCTTAGCATGCTCTTTCGATGAAAATGAACTGAAACAATAATTTTGGCTTTCAAACAATGCTTGTAATATATTGATACTTGTAACATCGTCATATATTGTTTTATTGATGCAATCATTCGTAGTATTGTGAGTAACAGCATTAGTATCGTCGGGATTCGGAGTAGGAAAATAATTACCCATGTGTTCGATTACGTCTCACCGCTCAAATCTGAAATAGAGCGTACTCAAATTCTAGGAGTTATATATTTACACGATGTATAGTAAAATTTTCTTCTTCCAACAAATTAAGAGACCATTTCTGATCATGCTTTTTGTTAAATTTCAAATGTAAGGTATCATTACCTCCTAAGACTCATGCAGTACGTACAATCCAAGGGTTTCAGGTACGGATCTGCAAAAATCAAAATTCTATACAGTTGTCCATAAAAAAATATCATACATACGTTCATCTGTAGCAATGAATGCGATAGTAGAATTCTATTACAACTGAAAAAGGTCTGGTTTTGGCTACACGTGTCACAGATAAAAGAATCTCACCAAACGAACGAATTCTCCTATAGAATTTAAAACAAGCAGCAGAACACAAAACACTATCCTCTTCGGTACGAAGAAGGCAAATTCTGAATAGGTATACGAGACAAGTATATCTGGGAAAGAAATTCTGGTGAAGAAGAATGTGGGGGTGGGGTGACACGACAGTTAAGTCTGATTTAAAGATCAATTGAAAAACTACAAGATAATTACTTTATTTAGTCGTGCTAACATTCATATAAAAAATCGAACAGTTGCTTTATCAATGAGTACTGCCTATCATTCAAGTCAACTCACTGATGAACTTGTTTTGCAGTGCATGAGAAAGATTGTGTAACCTATATAATTTCACAACCATTCATTATTAAACGATGAATTTTTTATCCTTAATGTAGCTTTAAACAGGCTAGCAAAATATTCAAAAAGATTCGAGAAAAGATCACAATCCTTCATACCATGATTCAAACTTCTAAAGGAATACAACATAGGAAGAAGAGATCACCAAAAAAATGCTACTATTTGTAGATTTTGAGCAGCAAAGGTTGCTTTTTATGCAAAATAACTATCATTTTCGAAATCAGCATGCAAAATTACATCGGAAGCTACAATATTTAACAGAAAATTCGGCTATTGAAAATTTTCGCCTGTACTCCCTCTGGACCTTTTATTAGGAAAATTTTCAGCTGTACCCTCGCGACAGGTGAAAATTTTCATTAGCCGAATTTTCGGATACATTTTACAGCTTCTAATGTATTTTTGCATGCTGATTTCGAAAATAATAGTTATTTTGAATGAAAAACAATCTGTGCATTCAAAATCTACAACTAATTGCTGTTTTTTTAGTCATTTCCTTTTGCTATGTAATCTTTCTCCAGAATTTTGTATTACCGCATTAAAGATTGTGATCTTTTCTCGAATCTTTTTAAATATTTTGCTAGCCTGTTTAAAGCTACATTAAGGATAAAAACTTCATCGTTGAATAATGAATTCTTGTGAAATTTTAACTTACACAATCTTTCTGATCCACTGCAAAACAAGTTCATCAGTGAGTATTCTTTTATGATAGAGAGTACTCATTTGTTGAGCAACCGTCTAAGATTATTTTTTAAAAATTTTATAGAGTTAGTTCTGTTCTATATGTAGTACAATTTCGGTAATTTTTCATGCAACTATGGATGAGATACTAAGTCATAATATAGCGTAAGGGTCAGTATTTATTCAAAATGATCCCTCTCCTAAACTATTGATTTTGTCTCCAAAACTAAAAGTGGCCAAAGTTCGATTTGTTGATTCAATATCTTCAGATCAGTCTCAGTAATAAAATATTTACAAGAAAAAAATCTAGCGGGAGGGGGGAGGGTATAGTCCATGTAAAAAACCGCCGCTCCCTTTGTTTTTCCTTCATTCATATATGACTTGATAGCGCTTGCAAAGTTGACCACGAATATCTAGATTTTATTTTATTTTAAATTGCTCATTGTTTGGCTGAAAAATCTTTAAAAACCGTGAATGCGGAAAAAAGGTATAGTATTTTTGACGATACAATTAATTTTTTGTCAAAATTTCACTCCAGTTAATCAATATAAGGTTATACTCTCCAATTAAGCATTATTTAGCTCAGTTTCTTATGCTGATTTCGCGTAACATATTGTTAAAACATTGAATGTGAGTGTTTATTGTAATAACTGAAAATTATAACAAAAATTTCATATTTTTTATCCTTTTTCTCAAAAACTTGAATTTCTCGAAGAATAAAAGAAAATTTTGAAAAGGTAAATAAGAATGTTTACTCTTTAAATAGAGATGAATAAATAGAAAGGGACACCCTTACTGCATGCATACCAACTTTGTGAGAAAATTCAACATTCACTTGTATTCATTAAAATTTTAATGGAAGAATTCTTGAAAAATGAAAAAACTATGATCAATTTTACACAATTCTTATCTTCAGAATTTAAGTATTCCTTTATCACAATGTTTTTTATCGCTGATATATCCCATCGAACCACCGGGAAGAGTTCTTCGGAAGGCTTTATTATTTCGACTACTCGGTAGTTCGATAGTTTCCGAGTGGTCGAAGTTGATCCGATAAGCACTCGAAAATCAATGTGCCATATGAGAATGATTCTGACGACTCCATTTTCGATGGGCTCGAATGTTAATCAGAACGAGAAAACAATGTTTAATTCAAGTTTCGAGCACTCGCCACACCCCTCAGCGAATTTTTATGGGCTGCTTAGGTATTGAACAACACGAAGATCATATTGTATGAAAAACACATTATTTTTTTACCATTCTTTCTGTTCGTTCCGGTCGACGATTCATTGAAGACCTCTTCCTAAGATTATAAAGAAGCAGATGTTACCGTTGTGATATGCACTTACCCTTCGTTCTTCAATAACGATAGGCGCATTTGTTCATTGATTTCTTCCTGAAATCGTCGAATCAGATCACCTTTCACCTTTCTTATTTGTTCGCTCCATTTTTGTGCAAATCTTCGGATTATCTGTTGCTTTTCTGTCTTTTTTATTGTTTGCCATTTTTCCAAATCTTTGTTATGTTTCCATCGTAGTTCATACAGCCAAATAGGGTCATCAACAGCTTCAATCTAAAGATAGATGCATAAAAAGTCAAAGTCTCTAGCATCAACATAAACTTTAATTGAACTTACATCTATTGTTTGGCCAATAGCGGAATTTCCAACCCGTGCACTATCTGTATTGGTGCTTGCAGACGAGTCACCTTCAGCAACGATCTTAAATGGTAAAGATGTTCGATCAATTGATGGGTTTTTCGAAACATATCGGCATGTCCAAGCGTTATAGAAATTCATTTTGCTACGGAATTCCACATTTTCGCTAATATATACCGGGCAAGGTTTCATGACTTACCGTTTCAAACCATAAAGATAAAACTGGTCTTCTTGTTTGATACATGAGTACCATGCAATCAGTCTTATCTTTGCAGTATGTTCGTTTTATTCTTACAATAAAATCTCATAAAATCTTCCAACTAGGTTTCAGAGGAAAAAAATCTAACAACGTCAAAAAGCTGCACCTTTTGGATGAAATTACTCGATAGATTTTTATTGCAGCATGTATTGGGAAAAAATGGAGTGTATATCACTCCACTTATAGTTTTTAACAAGTCTGATAAACGGTTGGTAACACACTTTCGATTTTCGAGACGGTTTCTCTCACTTTCCAATTTTAAACCTCCCCCATTCAAGAGTGTTGATCCGTGATCGTGTCGATATTCGATTGATGCTACCGAAACATATTCAACGGATGTTATCGAAACATACTGAGGTGAAGATGGTGAAACATGTTGATGTGAGTCTGTTGTTGAAGCAAATTGAGTCGATGATACAGAAACATGATCAGCGAATGTTGTTGAAACATATTCAGCTGGTAGTGTTCGATCGATCTGGAATAAAATCAATTTATCTTTTAAACTAAGCCTAGAAAAGTTAATAAAAAGTTTGTCTTACACACGGATAAAACATAGTCACCAGTGATGGGATCGATTCGTGTTTCTTACGAACTGAACCGAACCGATTAAAAGATAAAAAGACGTTTGCCGATTTCTGCTCTTTTTTTCAAAGATATTCATTTATAAAAATTTATTGACGACGTGATTATAATACTTTCGATAGTTCTAAGAGTAACTTAGAAAGATGAGCTGCAGACAATTTTTAAAACATAAGTATTTTCTCTTTTATGTTAGAAATATTTTTCAACCGGAAAAGACTACAGTGTACTCTTAGTGGATAGCGAATTTCTTTCGAAATGAAGAACGAATCATTAGATTTTTTTCATCCCTCAATGCAAAGAGTAGAATTAGTTTCAGCTAGCAGGTCATTGTTCATGGAAGGACGTTGTGTGAAAATGTCATGTAATCCAAGTTTGAGAAATGATCTAAATATGTTACACTTTTCAGCTTTTGCTCTTTACTTTTTTAGTATATCATTTCGGATTGACGAAGCACCTGAAAATAGTAACCTAATGATGATGGGAAATATATCTATTAAAAAAGAAACAATTGTCCTTCAAAATATAACAATTTTGTCGAAATTCTAAATTTTATTTCGTTTTTTATAGTTTGAGAGGTAATAACCACTATGACTGTCTAAATTTGAAAGGTCTGGAAATCTCAGTAAAGTTATGTTTTGAAATATTAGTTAGATACTTTTTCCTACTTTCTTGCTGTATGTTAAAAATTATTTTAAAATTCAAAACAGCGAGATATTTATTTTGGAATTAAAAAGTAATATAAATTGATAATCAATTAATATTATATATATATATATAAGTGCATCCTGCTAAAATGTTGTCTGTAAAAGTGTATACCGAGCGATGAACATAACTATTACTCATTACTGAAGGTTTTTGAAGCAGTTGGTAATTTGAAGTAAACTAACTTATCAATCATTTTATTTATGCTATTCAAAAATATTGTGAAGCTTTCAATCGTGTTCAAAAAGTAATTATCAGCACTAATTTTACATGAAACAGAATTACACAGTTGTACATACAACGATATCTATTGTTCTTTTTATTTTTCGTTCTGTTTTGAAAATCGCACTGAGGAAACGAATTTCTCCCGTTCTTGGTGCAATGTGCAGAAGAGAAAGAAAGATAAAAATTCTTCTATATGTTATGTGTAATTTTCTTTAGTCATGTTGATAACGATGACTTTTCCAACGCGGTCGGCAGCCTCGTAATATTGTTGAATAAAATAAATAAAATGAATCATGAATTCGTTAACCTTAGGGATGTGCGGTGTCGGCATACTGATTAGCAGTGTCACCGATGCACTGACACTGACCCTCATTGACCTCAATTTACGTCTAAAAGTATAATATTCTGCATGCAGATTGTAGTCAACAGAAATCAGGATCGATCTCAGTGCTGCTACACTGACCTCAGTTTCACCGCCTTCACTGTCGGTATTACACCGTTCAGTGCAAAACTGCACATCCCTAGTTAACCTTGCAATTAGTATATTCATTTATATATCATCAGATAATATAGATATACTTTGCTCGTTCACTTTTAGTCGACAGGTTAACAAATGTATGAGAATATATTTCTAAAAGAAATCGGTTCCTAACACCTGGAACCGAACCGGTCCCATCACTGTTTGTCACTTACCCTTGAAATTTATCGATTGGACTAACAACTTAAACGAAAATTAACACCAATTAGAATTAAAATAAGCATGTCAGAAAATGTGATCCGACATGCATCAGTTTTAGACTTTGTACTAAGAGAAGTTGAAGAATAACTCGTTGATGCATCATATTGCATTTTTGTCTGTCTTCTTGTTTGAACACGATCATGACCTTCAATGTAAACAAACTGTTGAGTATATTCGACAAATATACTAGTTGGAGACAAACATGGCACTAAATGGTGGTTTCGAAATAACTTGATAACCAGGCCTATACGCAGGTCAAACGGATCTGTAGCCTAGTTCAGCCAAATATTCTATCGAACTTGGCTGGGGTGGCAACACTGTTCGACCCCCGATTCGACAATTTTATACTTTGTTGGCATGATTTTTTATTGACATTTGACTTATCGCTGAGCGGGGATAGGGAAAATTTTCCTCGCTACTCGCTCCACCACGCCCCGTTGATCACTTTTTTCTACATGACGAAAAATATGCAATAGCTGTGGATTAAGAAAAATATCTTTGCAAAGGAAATTTGGTTCGGGCTCAAACTAGGCAGGGAGAGATGAAGGAGTCTCGGGTATTCTCGGACCAGGTTGAATAAAAGTTGAATCGAGCTGTACGAGTTTAGCCAATGTTCCAGACACTGTAGGGCTGGCCGAGTCATAAAAATGTGGCCCGATCCGACGTCCGGTGAGTGCTTCTTTCAGCCTTTTCTAACCATCTCTCGGTCGGAAAAATTGTCCAAGTCTGTTCGGCATCTATATTGTCTTATATTGGTTATTTGTATTATTTGTGTACATTCCAATGATTTACTTTAATTCATTTCAAAAACCAATGTTTGAGGCCTAACCAAAAATCGGATTCTTCGAAGCCAAAGAAAAAAAACTGAAAATTGAAATTAGCGACTAAACATTTTCGAATTTCGGTCTGAATATTTATGAATCTTTATGAATCGTAACGATATTGAGAACGGTACACTTTATCACAAAGAAACATTTTAAATTCGATACAGTCCATTTTGCAATGATTTTTAAATGATTCAAGAGCACATGTAGAAACAATATGTATTTTGTTAATGTACTTGAGAATCTTTTTTAATCGAAGACCAATGTTTGCATTTAATATTGTATAGTTATTTTCAGTCTTTTAGTATCACCAATATACTGCATGTTTAATCAATGCTCTCCTCAATGTCTTTCTCAACTTTGGGGGCCAAATCGGGCATGTGCAGAAAACATTTCGTGAAATGCTAGTGTTGTGATCTTGTGATAGTTCATGTGACTCCACTGTTTGTAATCATCTTTCGTAATAGTATCAAGTATTTTCATCAATAATTCGACAATTAAATGTTAATCCTTTTAATGTTCCTTGTATTCCAACAGGCATAAAAACAGGTGTTTCAATTAGGCAACGAGATTTAAGACTTCGATCAAGTTCTAAACGACCTACACGAGATTTTGTTATTCTACACGTGTGAGTTACTTCAGAATGTGGTCGGGTATGAATGTGGGTTAATGTTGGATGGTAAAATAGATTTTCGGAAGGATCATTAATCATACATACAGTGAAAACCAGAGCCACACCACACCCTAAATGTTGATCGACAGCATCAAGTAAATAGGGATGCAACAATTCCGATCCGAGTCGATTCCGATTCTAGAATCGGTCGGAATCGGTTAGAATCGGAATCGGAATCGTTCGGAATCGGTTGGAATCGGAATCGGTCGGAATCGGAATCGGTTAGAATTGGAAAAGGAATTGGAACCGGTCTGGGTTTGGTCGGGATCTGTCTGAAATCAATTGAAGACACCTAGAAATTATGCGAGGTTGCCTGGTATTTCCTCTAGTTGGCAAGGTTTCATTTAAAACTCATAAGAATATGTTCTAATTGACTCATATTGATTAAAATTGATCTGGGAATACTAGGGACAGAGTACAACTAATGTGAAGTCAATAGAAATTGGTTTCACTCGACCCGATGTTTTTGAAATTCCCTCAAACTGATAGTAGCTATAGCATGAAATTGGTTGGTTTTATCTGATATATACTCAAATTGGTATGGAATTATTATGGAATAATTGAAGTTGTTTTGTAATTCATACGAAATCGTCGTCTATTATCTACGGCTGATCAAATTTCTCTAAAACTAACTTAAAATTCATCAAATCGGATAAAAAAAGTCATCAAATAGCATCTAGATATATCTGCTATTTACGCAAAAATGGAACAAAATTTGAATTGACCTGATAAAGATTAATCTATTAGTTTTTTTCAGGGTAGGTAAATAAAGGGTTTTGTTTACTTAAGTTGGCTCTCGATTATTTAATAATTATATAAGAAATTGATTCATTTTAACCTACCCAGGTCGAACGATACGGACCGTTGAGTGACGCAGTTACACGGACCGTAACATCATTAAAATGGAGCCGTATACGGCCGTATTTTCACAGAATACGGCTGCGTATACGGTACTATTTCTGGGCACAGTAATAAAGGATCGTATACTGTGAAAATACGGCCGTGTACGGCCCTATTTTAATGATGTTATGGTCCGTATAACTGCGTCCACTCAACGGTCCGTAACGGATATCCGTTTTGATTGACCTGGGTAGTTTTACACGCTGGTGCCGACGGAGTTGAAATTTTTTGAATTAAAAATGTTTAAAAAGTAGTAAGGAATTTGAGTATGCTGTCAAGTTTATTTTCAAAATATGATTTTTTTATTTCATAGGAGAAAAATATTTTGACACGAGAATAATAAACTATTTGCTTCTTCGTCAATTTGTTTCAAATTGTATTGTAATGTAATAGCATAAAAATCTGTTTGTAAATCCGTTGCAAAATTCTATATAAATAGCATACAACTCTTTTGAAAAAATATTGACCAAACTCAAGAATAGGGTTGCGACAGCACCAGCTCCAGCTCTTTAGAGCAGGA